>PVKH010008876.1:0-19194 GCA_004027955.1 Chaetophractus vellerosus | reverse complement strand
CTTCATCAGTCTTTCATCGGAGCAACCTCATCGAGGACCCTTCATCAGTCTTTCATCGG
The DNA here is from genome assembly GCA_004027955.1 of Chaetophractus vellerosus. Taxonomy (NCBI): domain Eukaryota; kingdom Metazoa; phylum Chordata; class Mammalia; order Cingulata; family Chlamyphoridae; genus Chaetophractus; species Chaetophractus vellerosus. Next base: position 19,135 of record PVKH010008876.1, on the reverse strand, counting down.
AGCCCCTGGCTTGCAGCCTGCCAGCGGAACCTGGACTTGTGTATCCCCACGGTCACGTGAGAGACTCTTATAAAATCTTATATTTTTAACAGAGATCTCGTGTTGATTCTGTTTCCCGAGAGAACCCTGACTAGAACAATAGTGTAAGAAAGCAGAATAAAAACAATTACTTTATATTTTAATAATATTTAGTTATATTATTTGATGTTATATTTTAACATAGATATGAAAGAACAAAATGGCAAATATTTTCTCTAATATCAGCCTTTCCATATTGTGTTCTGCAGAATTACATTAATGAGGTGATGCATAAAGAAAGGTCATAGTCAGAGGTATTTAAGAAAGTCTAGCAAATAAAATAAAATAGTATATTTTAAGCATTCCACCTGTACTATTATCTCATTTACTTCTCATAACAATCGGAGGTAAGTTCCATTATTATACAGATTTTCAAACGAGGAGAATGAGTCATGTGTGGAAAGTCAACTACATTGCCCAAGGTTTCACATATCTAGTAACTGGCGGATTCAGAGTTCAAACCCAGATTGATTACATTTAAATGCTATGCTATAACCTCCTCATACACTATTTGGATCACTTTTATCAGTGGAATTTTTTTTATGTTTTCTACAGTAAAGTAACCTATGTGTTTTTATTGAAATCTGAATTTTCAACGTATTTTGCTATCTAAAGCTATTTATTATTTATAACATTGCTTAGAGCTAGTGTTCAGTGAAACACTATAAGTCCCTACTCATGCAATTTGTAAATAGTAAATATAGAGACCATTTTTATTTCCACTAATTAATTTTGCCTGGGGTGGTTTCCTTGGGAAATGGATTCTGAGACAGAGGTTTATCCAAAAGAGATTTATAGACCGCTCTTGGGAACAATTCCTGTAAACTAGTGAGGGAAGCAGAATTAAGACAAAGGAGATGCTGAATTGCAATTCACTTGCAATAGAGGCCTTAACTGTTCCCATGGGAGAAATCCTAGTTCTAGCATAGCCCTTCAGATTTTTCTCAAATTGAGTCAAAGGGACAGGGCCTTTGTTTTCTTGATTGACCAGTAATTGGATGAAGATTGACCTCTGAGATGGGGTGTATTCTTGGGCAAGGCTTTTCAGGGCCTTAGCTTCAAGCCACCTCAGCCAAGTGGGACAGTGGCTGAGAGAATGAGTGTGTTTGTCCTGGAGAGTGGATCAGAGCAGTATACCCCAGAATCCACTGAAAATGCCTTTTTTAAAAAGCCAGGTTCATTGAGTTATTATTTACACTCAGGTAAATTTCATCCATCTTAGCATACAGTTCTATGAATTTTTGACAAACATATATAGTCATGTAATCACCATCACAATCAAGAAAATATAGAACAGTTCCATAAGTCCCCCCAATTTCCTTAAGCTTCTTTGTATGAAAAAACACCTTTCACTCAGCATAATACTTTTGAGATTCATTCATTTTGTTGCATGTGTCAGTATTCCACGCTTATATTGCACTGTATAGAGATGCACCAAAACTTGTTTATCCATTTTCCAGTTGAAGACAATTTGCTGTGGTTTCCGTTTTTAGCAATTATGATTAAAGGTATTATAAACATTTGCATACAATTTTTTTCGGCAAAGAAAAAGATTTTCTTTCTTGGGTAAATATGTAGGAGCTGAATTGCTAGGTTGTACGCAAAGTTTATGCTTAAATTTATGAGAATGAATGCAAAGAAACAATATATGAAATTTCCAGTGTCTCTGAATCCTCACTAGCACCTAAAATTGGCAATTATTGTTTGCTCATTTGCTTGTTTTTAATCTTAGTCATTTTTATAGAGGTGTAGTAGAATTTAATAATCGTCTTAATTTGCCTTGCCCTTATTGACACTTTTTTTTCCATGTACTTATTTGCCACTCTATATATTCTTGGTGAAGGGTCTGTTCATATCATTAACCCATTTCATGTGGATATTTTCTTGAGTTTCAATGGTACTTAATATATTGGGGATATAATTCCTTTATCAGCAATGTTTTTTGCAAATATTTTCTTCTATTCTATGACTTTCTCCCCTCTCTTTTTTCAGTTAACCAGTGTACAGAAGTTTTGACTTTCCTATAGTTCAATTTATCAATTTTTATATAAATTGTGCTTTTGGTATCATATCTAGGAAATCATGTAGCCAGCATATAAATAGATATGTTTTGCTTTTTTCAATCTGACAATCTGGTGTGGTGTGTGTGTTTAGTCCAGTTTTAGTAAGGTATTGGATTAACATCTGCTATTTTGCTAACTGGTTTTTTAAAACAAATCAATATTATTGATACATATTAATAAAGCATACAATTCATACAAAATGTACAATCAATGGCATTTGGTATAAACACATATGTGTGCATTCATCATTTAATTCATTATTAGGCCATTTTCATTATTTCCATAATAATAAACAAAAAACAGACCAACAAGTAAACAAAAATATTCCTCACCACTCAATCTCTGTATGCTTCTCCAACTGAACATAGCTGGTGTTTCTGGCTATTTAATCCAAATTGTATAATCAATGGCTTTTAGTATAATCACAATGTTGTACATTCACCATCTCAAAAATTTTAGAGCATTTTCATTACTCCAAAAAGAAAAACTCTACATCCCTTAGCATTCCTTACTCAGCTCTATATAAACGCTAATCTCATTTCATCTTTATAAATTGATTTTTATTCACATTTTATGTAAATGGAATCATACAATATGTAACACTCTTTGTCTGATCTCCTTCATTTAAGATAATGTGTTTTATTTTGTCTGATATTAATAATTTTTAGTATTAACTTACATTTGTTCTCTTCAAAGAAAAATGGTCTTATATATATTATTCTAGACATATTAATATTTCATATAATATATTTAGTTCATAATAGGGCTGTCATACAGTATTTGTCCTTTTGTGTATGGCTTGCTTCACTCAACATAATGTCCTCCAGTTTCATCCATGTTGTCATATATTTCATGACTTCATTTCTTCTTACCGCTGTATAATGTTCCATCATGTGTATACTCCACAATTTCTTTATCCATTCATCAGTTGATGGACACCAGGGTTGTTTCCAACTTTTGGCTGTCATGAGTAATGCTGCTATGAACATCGGTGTGCAGCTATCTGTTTGTGTCACTGCTCTCGGTTCTTCTGGGTATATACCTAGCAATGGTATTGCTGGGTCCCATGGCAAGTCTATATCCAACTTCCTTAGGAACTGCCAAACTGTCCTCCACAGGGGCTGTACAATTCTACATTCCCACCAAGAGTGAATAATATTAGTATCACTATTCCAACTCATTTTTGGTTATTGTTTGCATGGAATAACTTTTTCCAACTTTCACTTTTAACCTGGTTGTGCCCTTATGTCAGAGGTGAGTCTTTTTCAGAAAACATACAGATGGCTTAAATTTTTTAATCCATTCTATCAGCCTGTCTTTTGATTGGGGAGTTCAAGCCATTAACATTCAATGTTATAACTGTAAAGGCATTACTTACTTCATCCCTTTTAACCTTTGGGTATCTGTTGTCATATCATGCTATAGTCTATCTTTTTTGCACTTTCTAATAATCTTCATTTATACACTCTTCTCTAAGTCTCTTACCCTTGTTTTTCCTTTCCGGCTGCAGCAATCTTTTCAGTGTCTCTTGTAATTCTGGTCTTTTGCTAACATAGTCTATTAGGTTATTTATTTATTTATTTATTTATTATTTTTGTCTATCAGTTTTTGTTTGTCTATGAAGGCTCTGAACTCCTCTTTATTTTTAAGGACAGCTTTGCTGGATACAGGATTTTTGGCTGGCAATTTTTCTCTTTCAATAATTTAAATACATCATACCACTTTCTTCTCTCCTCCATGGTTTCTGATAAGAGATTGGCACTTAATCTTAACGAGTTTCCCTTGTATGTGATGCTTTGCTTTTCTGTTGCTGCTTTCAAATTCTACTCTTTATCTCTGATATTTGTCATTCTGAATAGTAGGTGTATTGGGGTATGTCTATTCGTGTTTATTTGGTTTGGGGTGTGTTGTCCTTCTTGGATATTGATATTTAAGCTTTTCATAAGGGTAGGGAAGTTATCAGTCATTATTTCCTCAAATATTATTTCTACCCCTTTTCCATTTTCTTCTCCTTCTGGGATGCCAATAATGTGTATATTTTTGCTTTTCGCATTGTCATTCAATTCCCTGAGAACGCTATTCCATTTTTTTCCATTCTCTTCTTTTTATGGTCTATCTTTTACAGTTCAGTTGCTTTTTTCTTCGAAATCGCTAATTCTGTCTTCAAGCAATTCAGATCTGCTCTTATGTGCCTCTAATGTATTTTTAATCTCATCCATAGTGTCCTTCATTACTATAAGGTCTGTTACTTTTCTTTGCAAACTATCAAGTTGTTCTTTATGCTTGGCCAATGTCTTGTTAATATCCTTTATTTCTTTAGTCATGATTTCTTTAAATTCTTTGAAGTGACTTAGGAGAGTTGTGTGATTATGTTTGATTAATTGTCCTAAATCCTGAATCTCTTCAGGATATTTAGTTGTTCCTTGGCTGAGCTACCTCTTCCTGTTTCCCAGTGTGGCTTGTAATTTTTTGCTGATGTGTGGGTATCTGATATGTTGGTGAATGTACTCTGATAGCCAATTTCTCTCTTGCCTATTGCTATTATTTTTTCACAGCTCTTCTTTGATATTTGGTTCAATTTGTTCTAAGTCTTAAAATTGCCCAGCCTAAGTTATCACAGTCATGCCACTGATTCACTAATTTGGCAGACTTTCTCCCAGGGGTGGGGTAAAGAGAGCTCTAAAAGCAGTTTTTGTTCATATAATTTTCAGACCTGCCAAGAGGTGGCGCTCATTGGTGCACCTTTCCACAGCGGGTATCACTCAATTTTCCTTTGTTTTCATCTGACCAGAGCCAAGACTCAAAACAGCCACTGCTGCCCGCCCCCCTTCCCTTTTCCCTTATAACAGCTGACAGGGCAGAAGATGTCTGCTCCCCTTTCAGTCAGATGAAATGAGCCAGGGTTTTTACTGTTGTTGAATATCTCAGGGGGGCAGGAGGAGAGCCCTTCCTGGCAGCTGGGAGGTTTAGTAACTCACAGTTTGTTGTTTCAGACTCTTCCTCTCTCTGACCCTCACTTTCCTGGGAGTTGTGAAGAAAGGTCCTGGTCCACTGTTCCCCAAAGTAGGCCCCTTAGGCAGCTTTTGGCTCTTTCTCCATTGTTTTTGTGAGAGAACTGAGCATTATCTGCCTGATCCGACACCATGTTCCCACAGTCGTGCTAACTTAGGGCTTTTATTTATGTCCTTTGTTGTAATTGTCTCTTTACTTCTCTTTCTAACTCTTTTGAATAATTTATAACATTCTTTGATTCTATAACATTTTCACTATTTGCTTCTCATTCACCTCTTTCTGTAATTATTTAGTGGTTGCCCCTAAGTTTGAAATATTCAGCTTTAATTAACCACAGTTTATGTTTAATAATATATTCCTTCACATTTAGTGTAAGAAATTTAAAACAGTATGCACTTAAATTCTTCCTCTTATTTACTGTGTATTTCATGCATATATTTCACTTTTGCATAGGTTATCAACCCAAAATACATTACTACTCATTTTGCTTTAGACAGTTATCTATTTTTAGAGCAATTTAGAAATTTTAAATATCTGCCTTCATTTTAGTAATTTTTGCACATCTTCATTACTTTGTGTGCATTCAAGTTTCTTTCTTATACCAAACTATTTTAGCCCCAAGAATTTCCTTTAATATTTTTTTTGGTTTAGGTCTGTTGGTAATGAATTCTTTGTCTTTCTTTGTTTAAAAATCATTTCTTCTTCATTTTTTAAAGTAAATTTGCTGGTGTAATTTTTTTTTTTCTTTCAGACTTTTAAAAATGTCACTCTATTATCTTTGGGCTAAATATTTACTAAAAAGAATTTTACTAATTTTATTATTTTTGTTATTCTGCTGTAATGTGTTATTTTTTTTTTTTATCTCAGGATGAATTCAAACTTGCCTTTTTATCTCAGGTTTTTATCAGTTTGAATACAATATCTAAGTCAATTTTGTGTATTTGTGTGTGTGGTGTTTTCTTCTCATTATTTGTTTTTTTTAATATTTTGTTTTTTATCTTCCTTACAGTACTCAGAGCTTCTTGAATCTGAGGTTGAATATTTTCCAGTGTTTTTGGAAACTTTTCAGCAATTGTGTCTTCATATATTTGTTCTTCACTGTACTTGCTCTTGTTCTCTTTTTCTCCTGAGATTCTAATTATAATTATTTCAGAACATTTGATATTTTCCACAATTTCTTGGATACTCTTTTTTTTTCCCTTTTCCTTGTTTTTTTCTCTTTTGTTTCACTTTGTGAAGTATCTATTAACCTATTTAAAGTTCAGTCATCTCTTCCTCAGATGTGTCAAGTCTACTAAAAAGTCTTTCAAAAGCATTCTTCATCTTCGTTACTGTGTGTGTGTTTTATTCTAGCATTATCGTTCTATTTCCTTAATATAATTTCCATCTTTTTTGAGCTCATCTATCTGTTCATATATGGTATCCACATTTTCTACTAGAGCTTTTAGCATGATAAATATAATAATTTTTTATCCTTTGCCTTATAGAATGAAATCTGAGTATTCTCTAAATCTGGTTCTGTTAATACTTGTTTCTTAACATAGTTAATTTTCTTATCTCTTTTTGTGTTTAAATTTTTTATTAACAGAAATGGTGTCTGGAATAGGAGGGGTTGAGATATATAACATTTATGCCTGGAAATGGTGTGCCTCTTCAACTGCTAAGATGTTAGCCTGGGTGGTTGAGTCAATCCTACCAAGAATTGACCTGGATTTTGTTTTTGTTTTTACTATGGTTATCCGGGTTTTCCATTTCTCTGGTGTTGCCTGGTGCTTAGAAAGGGGTTAATATATTGGATGGATTTTCTCAATATTTCTGCTTCACCCACAGATGTAGATCTTACCTTTGTTTCTGCCCTCATAGAGGGCCTCACTCCGGGTTCTTGCCTCTCTCCAGTCTTCTATATGATGCTTGCTAGCCTGCTGGGTGGGAGTAGGGGATGGCCTGGCTGAGGTCCTGGTTCAGGTTAATCAAGCATAGGCCCCTATCACTGTGCCTCAGAAGTGTGTTTTCCTGTCCCTCAGCCAGTGGTAGGAGATCTCCAAAGTTCTGGGCCCAGGGCAGTTTTAAGTCTTCTCCAAGGGCAGGGAGTTGTTTTTTTAAATTTTATTTTCTTTAACTCTCCCCCAGCTTTAGTGAGCTCTCCTTGCTCAGGATCTTAAAAAGGCTTGCTGCCTACAATTTGAAAAAAATGAAAATTTTTCTCTGTTAATTATCAAATGTCAAAAGCTTCTGGCTCTTTTATAGATAAAATGAGAGATTAAAACAAAACACTTTCTATTCTGCTTCTTTCTTCTTGGAGTATAAATGAAGACTTTAGACAAATTTATTAATATTAATTTAAATGTTGTGATTGTTTCCATACAAAATTATTCATAACTTTGGCATTTTGCTTTGCTTGTTATTTTCCAAAGACATGTGAAATTATTTCTTTCATTATTCCAATATTAACTACTGAACATTTTTTAAAAAAGGAATATCCTATTCTTATTTATTCTCCACTTCTTACTTTTTGTCTTCATCTTTTCCTTTTAATTCTCCTTCTCCACTTGAACTTTTTTTTTTCACTTACTCTCTACCAGACATATGGCTGTGCTGAGGCCTTTACATAAATTATTTCATTTTTAATTTTCATAAATTGTCTCTGAGTTTGGTATTGTTACTGTCTCCATTTTTGAGATGATACTACTCAAACCCAGAAAGGGTCAAAGAATATAGCTGGTAAAAGAAGAGTATTGAATTTGGAGCCAAGCAGATTGATTTCAGTTTAATGTTTTTAACAATTATATATTATATTATATTCTGGCTCTACCTGTATTTGACCTCTCCTACAACTTAAATATATCTTTCAGTGTGTGTGTGTGTACTCATGCAGAATCATGTTATCAGAAATAATGTATAGTTCTTAAAATGTCTTTTATGATGCATGCCCTCATGAATGTCAACTCCCTTTGGAAAACATAATTTACTAACTTATTTTACCTTCATTTCTGTACAAGTGTTCCTCCATTTATATATATTTAATTTAAAGATATGATTCTAAAGTCATTTTACATTTCCTTTCATTGTAAATATGCTGCCTGAATAATATAGATTTCTTCTTTTAGCCTTGACATTAAAAATTTCTCCAGTTTATCCCTCAAGGTTGGTTTCTTTCTCTTAATTTTATCTGACATGATTGCTTAATTTATCTGTCTTTTATATATATTGCCTTACTTTTAGCAAAGTTTTAAATTTTTGTAATCAAGCGTTTGTGAATCTTTCCTTGAATCTCTCTATTGAATATTAATTATCCCTATTTGAGATTCATATAATTTATACCTATATCTATTTTTTTATGTCTCTTTTTCCTCTAAATACTGGGGCCACTTATTAAAGTGTTCTTCTACAGGGCTGACTACATTTTCTTCAGTGTTGATTCTGCTTTTACTTTTTCTAATGCAGATTTTATTCTCATTCTTTCAATTTCAATGTGTATAACTGATTGCCTTAATAAACTTCAAACTTAATCTGGAACTGACAACAAATTCTTGGCTCTTTAAAGACTTTTCCCCAAATTGCATGCAGTTTTGTTTGTTCGTTTGATTTTTTTAAATTTTTTAATTAATTATTTTTAAAAGATACATCTATTACCTAAATGTTGCATGCAGTTTTAAATGTGATTGAGATTTCAAGGCAGACACTGTCTAAAATATTTTAGATGCTTTATTTTATATTTTTGGAAACATTTTGCCTTCTTTTCTACACATTATAGATTTTATAGGCAGGATGGTTTTCTCCCCTTTTATCATTCTTGAATGAAGAAAGATCAATTCAAGTCTGTTATTTTTCTGGAAAAAGAGTGGATTTTTCTAAGATACTCTAATTGTCCGACTGGTTTGCATTAGCATCACCCTCTAAAACCCTAAAGAGGAAGTTTGCTTGATGTAAATTTTGAGAGCCAGTTCAATTATCCAGCAATCAGAACAAGTTTGTGGGCAGCCAAAGCCCTAGGAAGTTAGAAAAATTTAATATTTTATATAATTTATACTCTCTGTTTGCTTACGATCCTGTACCAGATGCCATGTTTTCTGTGAACTAATATCTGTTTGGTTCAAATTCCATCTCATTTAGTATGTATTTTATATGCCATATCAAGGCATGCTTTATCAAGAAGTAGTTGTCCAACGTCAGGGTTTTTGTTTGAGGGTGCAGAAATAATTTAGCAGTCATGAAAGTAATTGAGTCACAGTCGTGAAAGGGATGCCACTGAGAATTTTCCTAGTTTGTTCTTTGAGTCACTCATGAGTATCAAGTCAGGATGCATATTTTGGTTTCTTGCAGTATTCCTCTTGATGCTATGCAGCACTCCTAAGGAGAAGATTTGTAAGTAAAATGAAAACTGGTCCTTTCTGCAGAACTATTAACTGAGTTTCTAACAGTGACACATAGTTTAACATTTTTATAACATTGCATTGGTCATTTCACTATCAGTAAATAATACCTTGCTTAAGTCATCATTATAATCATAAATGCACTCTTTCAATTAGAAATGTTTAGTTCTTTGTACTTGGACACATTTTCTGCATATTCTGCCCTTATCTTTTCTTCCAGCATTTTTGGATATTTCTTTTCATTTTTCTTAGAGTGATATTTTCTCTTTTCCTTCAATGTAGTATTTCTCATGTTTCTTTCTTTTAGTGTCCCCTTTTATCCTCCATACATTCTTCCTAGGAACATGGTTTCAAATACTATATATATGCTTTGAAATGATGTATCCAGACCACAGAAGCCCTCTAAGCTCTAAGTCTTTATATTCTACTGTCTTTAATAAATCATTTAGATATCCAATGGGCACCTCAAACACAACCTCTGCCACACTATACCTAATAACTCAGGACTCCTCCTTTATTTTTTTTCCTTGTATAGCATTACTTTCAAAAATTAAATTAAACCAGAAGCCATGGAGCCATACTGAATTATTTCCTTCCCATGTTCCCGAAAAGGTAATAAGTCTAATTTCCTTATGTTCTACCATCATGCTATTTATTGATTATATTAGAGTTTCACTACTGCTATGCCTAATATCTTAGATCATTGGATTTAACTGTTTTTGACCATGCTACAGCAACAGTAGACTACACGGCTCCTGTTTCATCATATACGTTCCCAGCTCTATTAATTTTTCATATTAGTTTCAAGTTGATTTTTGAAATGTAAAAGGAATATGCAATGATTAAAAGGAACATTTCAACAGAAGAATATATTTAAAATATTGTTCTTAATACAGTCATACAGATATTATCATTGCTGACATTTTGAGAAATTTCTCTCCTTTTATTATAATTTTCCTAATTGAAAGCTTATTGTACCTACAATTTTGTAGCTTGCATAACTCACTCTAAACTGTATAATAATCATTCTTCTAAAAAAAATTAAGACTCTTCTTAAAAAATTAAAGTTGCTTGCTCCATAGCGTTTTTGTATAAAGCTATCATTTCACCTATCAAATTTTCTGTATGTATCTATTTTCTCCATTGATCTTTGAGTTTCTGGGAATCAGAAATAATGTTTTAGTAATCCTATTACTCTTAGCATATATTTTAGTGGCTGATACCTGCAAGCTGTTCAAGAAATCTTTTTTGAAAGAAAAACTACATAGTACATCAGTATGTTGAATCCCCAAACTTCCCTTGATCATTACCAATCTGTTGAGCATTTAGGCTCTTCTCTTCTTAAATATTAAAAGTAAAATACTTGTGGTTTCTTTTCCTTGAAAATAAAAACTAGCAATTTATGGGACATACAGATAATGATAGGAAAATTAAAATCACCAAACTTTAAAGAAGCCTGCCTTGCTTTTGTTTGTTTGTTTTTCAATAAAATTTCAGAGGGAAAAGAAAAATAATTTGCACTTGATTTGCCGGCAATTTGCTAGTCAACTTTCAAGATTTTCAAAGTTTCTGAAAACTGCTATAATATTCATCCTAAATCTTCTATATTAAAACAACATAAACTATTGTAACTGAGAATAAACAACCTTCTAAATAAAATAAAATTGTTCAAAGACCCTAGAGAAAATTTGAGAATCTAATGTTTGTGTTTCTGAAAATATGAAAGCTTAAAACATTACAGGTTTTTAGTGTGTACATTTAATTATATATATGCAAATAAAACATTTGCCATTGCTAAATTCATTCTAAAGCAGGCAAATTTACAGATTAGATAAAAACACAAAAGAAGTGACCATTTAACAGAAAGAAAATAACAAGATTGACAACTAAAATCATTAAAAAGCAGCTGGACAACAATGAGAGTCAGGAAAATGAGATAAAAAATTATATGATTGTCTCATTTATATAAATAAAGAAAATTACAGTAAACCAGGTAAAGTTCCCTTTTGAGAGTCTTTGGTTTTTCAAGATTTAAAGATCTGAAGTTTTGTTTTTTTTTTAAGATTATAACAAGTGTTATATTTGTATGTCAGAAAAGTAGTCTCTACTCTTAATTCCATAAAAGCTGACAGCTAATTTAAATCACCGCATCAAGAACTTACAACAAAGAATGTCTAAGGGTAAGTTTTCAGGCTGAATGTAAGCCTTGGGACACAACAATTGGTCAAGTTCTCAAAACCTCTGGCTAAAGGCAGCAACTTGGATGTTGCACCTTAATCCACATTAACTCCAGAACTTGCAATGAGGAAGGAAAACAATGCATCCTAGTCCCCTCTAAAAGTACTATGCCTATGTTTTCTCCAATGTTTAAAAAGTATTCCATTTTTACTTGTTCTGTATAATAATTTGACAGTTGTTTACAGTTACATTTTCCATATAAAGACTTGTTGGTCTTCTAAAGAAGATACTTTGGGTTTTTACCTACATATTACTATTAAAAAAATGGCTTTTGAAAAAAATACTGCCAGTGGGGTAAAAAGAAAAAAAAAATTAACATGGAATTTGGAACACAAGTGCCCTGAAATTAAATCTAAGATTGATTCAAGCTCTACTACCATTTAAGTGAGACAACCCTAAGCAGATGTCAATGTATTCCTGAAGCAGTACCTGAGCCTGTAGGAGTAGCATAGTTATCAAATTCACCTACATTCAGTCATGACAATAATCACACAGCATCTATTTGCCTATCAAGCCTGTTGAGTCTTGTAACATATTGCAAGGTCATGCAACATATTGGCAAAAATGCTTGATTTAATTAAAAAATGTGTCTAGTTTCTAGGGTTAAAAATAATTCTAAAAGTGCATTAACATGTTCTTAGATTTGTCATATCAATTAAAATGAATGCAAGCCCTTTATTTTAGAAGTTTTTGTATTTTATGTATTTGAATATCCACTAGAGTATGCAATTTGGAAAGGGTAACAGAGAATCACAGAATGAAAATAAGGGTACTACTTCAAACTAGGGATGAAGGAACAAAAGAAATAATAAGTTATGAACACAACATTTAAATAAAAGTAATGGTTTCTAGAATAACATAAACAAATGAATTAAGCATTAATGATCAATTCAAATAAACTTGGTTTCATTTAGACAACCATTTGATACCTGACTTTAATTAGATAATAAGCAAAACAAAACAAAGGAAAATAGAGTTCTTGGTAGTCCTATTTAAATGCAGCCAATCACAAAATAGTGAAAAGGCAGGACTTTCAGGAGTTTAAATTTGTTGAATGCCCTGCTAAATAATAGCACATCAGGCCCTCAAACACAGAAAAATCTAGTGCCTTTATACTGAGTAGTGAGTGAAACATATTCTATTAGTTAAATTAGCACAGATACAGATGCAAAATCTTCCTCAACAGATGCAGACAATGACGCAAATGATGTTAGGCACTGGGGGCATTCAATAAATGGCAAATAGTGTTGCATGTCATCAGGAAAAGAGTAGTTTAACCTTTCCAATTCACTTTAGCATTAGACACACTGATCATTGAAATAAGATATTTTATGTAAACATGCTAATTAAATAAGTATAATGTTTTTCTATCTAAATATCTAAATACACTCTAATGGAAAATTTTAAGCTGTCACTTTATAGAAAATGTGCTTGAATTTTGTTTTCAGAGCTCTCTGTAAATACTTCAGTGTTTACCAACAAAGCTAGTTATGTTAACTAGCTTGTTATGGTGAAAGTGAGAAATCAAATTAGTGGGTCTGTGATTGACTGTGAGAAAGTTTAGGTCTGGTTGTTTATGTTGACTACTTTAGAAAATGAGAAAAATAAAGAATAAAAGAGGCAGCAATAAATTAAAACATGCATTTAGAAATAGATGGTTATATTTATTTTTATTCAAGTATAATTACATTTACTCATAATTGGGTGATTATGAACACAACATTTAAATTAATTGAAATGGAACTATCATTTTATAATAGATACTATTATCAAGTGATGCTACAGTTAGAGGAAAAAAGTTTAATTCACACATAATCAATGTAAATCAGCCTATTGACTATGTAGGGATTTATGAGCTTTTCTGCATTTCCTGTGAGAGGCTTTTTAGCATACTAAGAAGTCACTCTAATTTCTCTTTATTTTCAAGAAAATGCTTGATTGTTGCCCAAGGGTCCTTACACCAAAAATTGAGAGAAATAATAAACCTCAGCCTAGACTATGTACTCTGAAGTATGGGAATGAGTTGAAAGAGTTACTATCAATTACAATTGATAAAAATCTAAAAGAGAATGTATTTTAGCCACAGGCACATCTGATTTCACATTTGCATTTGGATTTAGTTCTGATGAATTATACTGGGAAGTAACCTCACATTTTATGTTTTCTTCTTTTAATAGCTAAATGCAAAGCACAAGCATTTACAAAGACAGTATGATATAATTAATGCCCATGTATCCATCACTGAGTTTTGAGAACCTTTAATACAAATCCAATTTTATTTCATCTATATCCCCAACTTTACCTTCCATTACTACCATACCTGAAAACATTTAAACTAATCCCAAATATCGAATTATCTAATCTGTAAATATTTCACAATATAGTTTAATAGTTTTATTTGTGAAAATGAAATGGTAAATGACTTTACTACAACCTTACTTTGCTTGAGCTTCCATTTTATTCAGTGAACTCTAAACAAGGAAAGGAGCCCAAATAAGCTAAACTGACATACCAATAACACCGCCTTCACCCGCTTCCTGAACAGCCATATAAACTGCTTCTACAGCTTAATCCACTGAGCAACAGAAGACCCCCGTTTGGTGTTGCACAGCATGTATGTGTTCTTCCTCAATAAAACTCCCTTTTTGCTTTACAGGTCTCTCAGATATTTCTTTGGTCAAGAGATTATATTTGTTCCTTGTATTGCAATCTGGTAATAATTCTTTAAGTTATTCTTTTTAATCTGTTGACTCACTCCTCGTCTATCATCTTTGTCCATGCAATTTATTTGTTAAGGAAATTGAGTCCTTTGCCAGGTTGAATTTCATACAGTCTGGATTTTGCTGATTGCACCCTTGCTTTCTTAACCTATTATTCCATATTCTATTTTCTGTAAATTGCTAATAATATTTAAATGCTTGATCTGATTTAAGTTTAAATACATTTGCAAGGATACTTCACAGGTGTGTTTTTCTTTATTTTGATGGCCCGTAATTATCATTGCCTGCTTGTTAGTTTGCTAGCAATGTGCAAATTGGTAGTATTCTTATTCTATTATGGCTTCTTGATTTAATATTAATAGTTGGAATCCCTATCTGAAAAAAATTTTTCCTCATCAATAATTTTGATTACCTTTAGAAGACAGGCAAGTTAAATACTTAGTGTTTTCCTATATTTGTTATTTTTCAGAATGAGCTGACATCCAGAATCCTCCAAAGTTGATCACTGTGTTTTTACTCCTTAATACCATTATTAACTAATTTTAACAGATTTGATGGGCTTCAATTTTTGCAGTTATTATTCATACCTATGCTCAAGTGGTCCCATCATTGGTCGGTAGTAATCACTTTAAGTTGCTATCTGAGTCCTCTTGACAGAACTTTGTAGTAATAATAGGTTTCTTTTTTCTATTATTATAAGATCTGCCAGGCTCACTTTGTACATATTCTACCTGAGAAGCACAATGCAACATATCTCCAGGTAGTCTTGGTTAGATTCAGGAGAATAGAGCCAGAATCTGGACACGCGGAAAACTCATTTCTACTGGATTGAGTATTGTTTCAAATTGTAAAGGTCAGAGGCATAAAGTTGTCTTTATATTTCCAATTAAATTTTGGATTTGTGGACTTTAAGATCTTAAATTTATGTTTCTATCATTTTCTTCCTCTTATGCTGAAAATGTTTATTCTAAATAATTACTTATTTGTTTATCCCATTATTTAAAGGCCAAAGCAGCCAAAATGTGGCTACTGTTGTTAGATTGGGGTATGGAATTTCCCAGTAAGTACCTGGTGATAACTTTTTGGTTTTCTAGCTTACAGTAACACCAGAGGACCTTTTGTCTTTCTGCTCTTTGTACTTACACATTGGTGAAATCTTATGGATTTTTTTTCCACTGTTACTTGACCAATTATGCTGAGATAGTGAAGACAATGTGGATACTTTTTCATTCCATTTTGGTTTAGATGCAGTCTCTGGGATTTTGGTTTTGCTAACCAAGTTCCTTGGTGTTTTAATGGGGTAGAGGATTTGGAAAATCAAAATCTATGTCCCTTCCATTCTTTTGAACCCTGAATATTCTTAATGAGCATCAGGAAAGTAAGAAGAGTTTGAGATACAGCATCTCTAATACTTTTCTTGAAACTTCACCATGAACAGGTAATGATTAATACACTTGAGGAAATGAATGAAATATTTTGTATACTATGAAAAATAAAGCAGAAATTTGAGGCTCTGGTTAATAGGAAGCAACCACACATCACCCTTCTCTATGACTGAAATCCCTGATAAATGCATGGAAGAGCTCTCTAGAAACTCTAAGAACTAAATTACAGTAGATGAATTAGAGAAGGAAACCAGAACTCAAACTATGAATGACTGGCTGTGAATTTCATTGAATCGCACCCCCCCCCTTATTTTCTAACCTAAACACAATGCCATGCAAATCCTGGAACTACACTCCAAGTACAAACAAAAAGTGCCTCAAAAGACATACTGTCTCTCTGCTGTAAGGATTAGGAAGAGGGTCCTCAATAGGACGTGAAGAGTCCTATTGAGAAAATCCCTTATTTTATTTACAATCTTTTCCATGCAGTAAGTGCCATTCCAGGAGCTTCATTCCAGTGGCGTAAATATTGAAGCAATGACTGTACAGATATATAAAACTCTAAGTTAGAAGGATCATTCTTTCTGAGCAAAAGGAACTAAAGTCCAAAGAGTGTAAGGGAAATCTTCATTGTTATTTTTATTGTATATTCTGGTGCCACTTGACTCCAAATATAGAAACAGTATGGAGTGTGGCAGCAAACAAGCACATTAAACTCTAGCCTTCTAGTAAGAAGACTAGATAGAGGGTGACCTAGATATAAGAGAGTGTTGGACAGAACACAGGAGAAAGGATCTTGAGAAAGGGATGGTATAAAGTTTTATATGAGCTCCTGGTCTCACCCCAATTTACACATTTCCAAACATAACCCCAATTAATATACTGAACTATTTGAAAACTGATTTAACAATTAGACAATGACTAATGTCTCAGAATGACCCTTGAGGGGAAATATGCATGTAATACAGAACTGAATAGCACTGAAAGGTCAATAAATTGAACTAATAGTGGAACCAGAGTCAACAGAAGATAGGTTGGAACTTATTGCTTAATCTCAAAGTGATTGATTCCTGATAAAGCAAACAAACAAAATGAAACAAAATGAAAAAAAAAAAAAAACCCACCATTCTCCGTAGGATTTAAACAAGATACAGATTCTCCTAATATAATAATCAAAATGTCCTGTATACAATCCAACATTATTCAATATACAATGAAACAAGATGATCTGACAAATTCTCAAGGGAAAGACAACCAGAAAACGGAAAATCCAAGATGAACTAGAGGTTGGAATATTCAAACAAAGACTTTAAAACAAAATAAAAAAATGAAATGCAAAGCACACTTGGAATAATGCAGAGACAGTTATTCTCAGGAGGGAAAAATATAAAATGTGGAAGCAAATAGAAATTTTAGAACTGAAATATACAACATAAGAAGTTCACTGTATGACCTCAATAGCAGAATAGAGATTACAGAGGAAAGAGCCAGTAAACTTGAAAATAGAATAAAAGAAATTATCTAATTTGAACAATAGGCAAGAAAAACATGGAAATAAAATTAACAGAGCCTCAGAGACCTGCAGCATAATAATAAATGATCTAACATCATTGCATTTGGTGTTCCAGAACCAGAAGAGAATGTTAGTAGTGAAGAAAAAAATATTGAAGAATTAATGCTTGAAAATTAGAAATGTAAAGAAAATATTTTCATGCTTCTGCATAGTTAAGGTTTCTGAACAAAAGGAAATAGAATTTAGGTTAAAAGAGTGGCTGAATATATGGTATGAGGCTTCCAGAACAATATATTCTGGATAAAACCTGGGGCCAGCCTTTACATTCCAACTGATTTGTTTATAATAGAGAGAAAGTTTCTTTCTGTCTTCAGGAGAGAAGAAAAATAGCTAAATAGCGGTTTTGATTTTTTTTTTACAGTTTTACAGGTTTTTTTATTTACTATTTTTTTAAAGAAGTTTTAGATTACATAAAGGATACATAGAAAATATAGGGATATTCCCATATATCCCATTCCCTCTGCCTCCCACACTTTTCCCCATTAACAACATCTTTCGTTAGTGTGGTACATTTGTTACAATTAATGAACTCATAATGAAGCATTGCTACTAAACATGGTTTATAGTTTACATTATGTTTTCACTTTTCATCACACATTTTTATAGGTTCTGACAAAATGTATCTGTTACTTCAGTGTCATTCAGAACCATTCCAAAAATCCCCCATTGTTACACCTGTTCTTCCCTCTCCCACCCTCAGAATCTTTGGTGACCACTGCCTTTATGTTAATGTTATAAGTTCTTCCATTGCCAGAATAATAATGTTTTCTTTAGTCCATAGTTGCATTTCCCCCCTTATGTTTGTTCTTTCTTCAATCTTGAGGATTTTAGCATGGTCATACCCACTCTGTTTCTGATTGAAAAAGGACTCAGATCTAATGGGGCAGATGGATGGAACTGTCCTGCTGTACAAGGAAAGTATAAATGAGTCTAACTCTGTTACATTGGGGAACATATATTCCAAGGTAAGATCTATGGACAGGGTACCGAATTTCTGATATTGTTTGTTCTGCTTATAATGTCTCGATGCCTCAGAAGCACCCTTGCTTGAGGTACTGTTTACTGTGGCAATCAATGAGATCCTCTTGAGATATAAATAAGCGTAACCTGTGGCATAGCCTCCCAACTCAGTTTGAAATCTCTTACCCATAAAAACTCATTTGCATATAATATTTTCCCTTTTTGGTCAAGGTCTTTTTCCAAATACATTGCTTGTTGGTGTTTGGTAATAATCCCTTGGTTCCAGGGAAGTTCATCCCCAGGAGTCATGTCCCATGCTGGGGGGAAGGTAATAAGATGGTATGCTGAGTTTGGCTTAGAGAGGCCACATTTGAGAAACAAGGAGGCTTTCAGGAGGTAACTCTTAAGCAATATATAATACTAAACTAAGTTTCAATTTCACAAGAACAAGGCTCATAGTGCAACCATCAGTGTCAAGGTCCTGGCATGTTAGTCTGTCCTCCTTCACTAGGCATTGCCCATGTACTCTAGGGATTCTTGCAGTTTTATTAAAGAATGCAGCAGGACTTCTAAGGATGGGAATTCAATATTCTTTTGGTTATTGTGTGGGTCTTCACCCACCGAGACAATACTCATGACCACTTGAACATATTCAAATTCCATAAAGGCATGCCCTAGGTATACCCTCTCCACAAAGTAGACTCCTATTTTCTCTGTGGTGCAGGCTACCAAA
>PVKH010008875.1:0-18938 GCA_004027955.1 Chaetophractus vellerosus | reverse complement strand
AAAAAAAAAAAAAAAGGAAAAGGATTTGGCTCAAGTGATTGGGCATCTACCTACCATATGGAAGGACCCGGGTTCCAACCCCGGGACCTACTGGTAAAATAAAAAGGCGAGAAGGTGAGCCAGGCCTGTGCGAATGCACTGCGGGCCATGCAGCAAGATGATGATGCAACAAAAGGGAGACGCAGGGGAGAGCCAAGGCGAGATACGCCAGAAACCAGGAACTGAGGTGGCGCAAGTGACAGGGTGCCTCTTTCCCACATCGGAGGTCCCTAGGATCGAATCCCAGTGAAGCCAGGAGGAAAAAAATGAGAAGAGAAGGCAAGAAACAGATACAGAACATCACCCAGCGAATGGACACAGATAACAAGCGGGGGGCGGGGGGCAGGACCTCATAGAACTGTACACCAAAAAGAAAAAAAAGTTAATTAAAAAAAAGTACATGTGGGGGAGTGGCAGAAATCAGAAGTTTGTTTGGGGGAATATTAATTTTACGATGCCTAATCTACTAGAGTTCTATATACAATTCTGGGTTTTCAGGGAGAGTTCTAGGATGTGGTTATAAATATGGAAGAGAAAAACATGCAAAGAGACTGGATGAGATCACTAAGGAAGTGAGTGGAGAAAGAAAAGAGGTTCTAGGACTGAATTTCAGGGCATGCTAATGTTAAGAGAGCAGGGAGAAGAAAAGAACTGAAAAGTCAGACTGCAAGTAATACTTCATTATTAATAACTTTCTTCTGAGGCCATTGACATATCGGCTCTAGAGAAACTAAGTGGTGTTTTCTTTTTGCAGGATCAACATTTTCACTTGCCATTTACCTATAATTGGATCTAAATCTTAAATGTTGGTCTTGGTCACTCCTCTCCCTTCCCCTGGATGCTTGCATCCCATTCTTTTTGCATATTCTTATTTGTAGTGCAACTTCATGTGAGTATGAATTATGTTTTTGAAAACTGTCAAAAGTGATTTGGGTATTCGTCCAGTGAACAGAATGAGCGACCAAGTTAATTAGTATTGCTTTTGAACAAAAATTAGATGTAATTTAACCAAGTTCACTGGGTGGTTTATATGCTGTATTTAAAGGCAGTTTCAACAGATATGTTCTAAAATGTTTTGAACAATGACAATATTTATCAGAATAAATATATAATTTTCAAGAGAACTATTTTCAAGGCTAACTGATAAATCATATACATATATTAGTTCTGCTAAAGACATGAGCAATATTTTAAATATTTTGTTGTTTTATTAAATATATATGCTTAAAATCCATGACCATATGTAAAACCATAAATAATAGTCAATTGAATCTTCAGTTCCAAACCTAAGAGTTTCTTAAACTGCTATTCTCATTTAAAATAATCTTATCAAAAGCAAACAAATATTATTTTTCATTAATAAAAGGGTCTATAAGAGACATTTCAAAATATTTACCCAGTTTTTATAGATTTTTTATTTCTGATTGAGCATCTTCCAATCTGATTTCAGTTTTTTATTTCTGATTGAGAACAACACAGATTTATACACATTCTTGGATGTTGAGCTAATACTAAATTTGTAATTAATATATCCCCAACAAATTATGCCAACTATTTGTTCACTGAACAAATATTTATTGATTTCTAGATGCATGTCATCTTGAGAAAAGTTTGCCCATTTAGATCCTTCCAAGCATGTCCTGAGTGATTTATATGCACACGGGAGAAAGCCAGAGTAGTGTTACTCTCTGCACATCCAGCGTCGTCTCCTGGGGGTTTACACGACATGGAGGACCAATTTTGACGAGACCAGAGGAAGATCTTAGTAGCTGGTGAGGCTCAAAGTTGGACATGAGGCTTATTTTACCCTTTTCTGCTTTCCATGCAAAGATTCTTCATTCTTCACTCACTCTGTAACACAGAGAGCTCCCTCTTTCTTAATGACATGGTATAGTTACTACCTTGCCTCTGACCTAACCCCTCCTTGGAGAGGAATGGGCTGTAATCAGAGAGAAATAGTAAAAAAAAATTTTTTTTGAGGAAAAAGAAATAGATATGAGCAATGACATCAGAACATGGAAACTGTTAGGTGGTGTAAACTCAAGGTACACTGGGAATTTGGGGACAACCCTCAGAGTTGTTGGCTTCACAGAGTAGGTGGTGGCATGGCCCAAGGAGGTAAGAATCAGTCTTCCATCATGCTACAGGATGAGCTATGTGCAAAGAAAGGACCAGAGGTTTTTCTTTTAGTACTTAATCTTCTAGCTATTCTTGCTTTCTCAGAGGATTTTCACGGTTTTCCCTGACATTTTATTTTTAGTAAAGTCTAATTTTCATTCTAGGCCTTTCCTTGTGAGATAATTTGTTGCCTTTACCCCAAGGATCACAATCATCCTGGACCAAAACATTGCAATTGGCTCATTGTTTCTTGCTTAAACTTGGTTATAATCCCTATTCCTCTCACTAACATTGCCTTTAATTACTTTAAGTAGGCCAGTGATTGTTAACTGTCGGTGTCCATGCATCTTATCATATATAATAAACTTACAATGTTTTTCATGTGTTTCACTAATATTGTCAGCTTCACATCTTCATATGATATGACTAACTGCACCCTCGGCTTCTTGTCAGGAAACGTCTCACCTGATTAAAAAAAATAGAATTTCTGTGAGTTAAATTGGAAGATGCTCATAACAGGATAAATCTAACACACTGGGCTGGTTAGAGAGAGGTGGGGTTTGACTCTAATATTCCTAAACTGCCTTTTCCTCCTAACATGCCCTGTTTTGTCTTTGATTGGCACTGTTATTTTCCCAATTACTTAAAATTGAACGCTTGGTGTCTTTTTTTTTTTTTTTTAAGGAGGTAACCCAGGACCTCGTATATGGGAAGCAGACATTCAACCACTTGAGCTACATCTGCTCCTCACCTTGGTGTCATTTTTGACTCTGATTTTCTCCATAATGTTCACTATAATGAGCTTAAAGTACTGAGGAGTATAGAGGTTAATAGTGTAGGCTTTAGAAGTCAACAGTATGGGGTTCAAGTCCCAGCACTGATATTTATGACTGTGTCATCATAAGTTAATCAACTTTCTGTAAAATGGATTAAATAGTCACTGACTTTGGAATATTGAGATGACTAAATGATAAAATTCACAATTTTCCAATTAAGCCTTCAAGAAATGTTTGTGGTTAAAAGTCGTTCTCCATATATTTTGCTCTCATTTCTTCCTTTCTGGTCTCACAGCACATAGTCCAGACATATAAAACTTTTGCCTGAACTGTTGGATATTAAATTACCCTCCAATCCAAATCTATTTATATACAATTATCTGTGTAATCTTCCTTCAGCAAGTTTTATAAAATTGCTCTTTTGATCAAAGTACCTTTCATAGCTTTCCATTGCTTATGATAAAATATCTAAATTTCTCGGCCTTATGTTGCATCTTATAAATCTGTTTTATTCCCTAATAGTATTCTATACAGTTGTCCATGTCGTTCCACAAACATGAGCTAATTTACTTCCAATCATTGCTCATAATATTCCCCTCATTTGAAATGATCTCTTCCACCATTTTTGGTTTTAAACTTTTACCTTTCTTCAAGGCCCAATTAAATGCAAAATAATTTCTGTCTTACCTTCCTCTGAACTCCCCTAGCACTTATCACTCAATATTTATATGGTAAATGTTCTCTTACATGTCTCATTTGCCTAACAGATTAAAATCTCCCTCAGGGTTTACTTTTTTCCTGTATCCTCACAGGACAGAGTCTGTGGTTGCTCCATAAAGCTAAACATTTATTTAATAACAAAGGTAACTGTTTAAGTTATATGTATTAAAATGTAGTTGCATCAAAATGAAGACTTTAATTTTTCAATTAAAATGTTTTCATTTACATAAGACCTGGCACTCCCACTGCTAGGTTATACCCAAAAGAATGGAAAGCAGGGACTCGATATTTGTACCCCAATGTTCACAGCAGCATTATTCACATTTGCCAAAACATGGCAGCAACCCAAGTGTCCATCAACTGATGAATAGATAAATAAAATGTGGTGTATATATGTGTGTGTGTGTGTAATGGAATATTATTCATCTGTAGAAAGGAATGAAGTCCTGATACATGCGATGACATGGATGAACCCTGAAGACATCATGTTGAGTGAAATAAGCCAGACACAAAAGGACAAATGTGGTATAATCTCACTGATGTGAAACAATTAGAATAAGCAAAAATCATAGAGTCAGAATCTAGAATATAGGTTACCAGGGGATGGGGTGTACGGATTACCAGGGAATGGGAATTTAAGGATTCAAATGTACAGGGTTCATATTTGGAATGACAGAAAAGTTTTGGCAATGGATGGGGGTGATGGAAGCTCAACATTGTGAATGCAATTAGCAGCACTGAAATATATATATTTGAATATGATTAAAAGGGGGAAATGCTAGGTTGTATATATGGTTATATAATAAAATTTTTTAAAAATCCATGGAACTACACTACCCAGTGAATCCTAAGTAAAATCATGGACTTTAATTAATAGCACAATTATTTTTAAAATGTGCTATCATCAGTTGTTACAAATGTTCCACACCAATGCAAGGTGCTGGTGGTGGGGTTATATATGGGATTACTGTATTTTATGCACGATTGTTTTGTAAATCTAAACTTCTCTAGGAAGGAAAAAAAAAAGCAAAAAACAAAATTTCTGGTTTATAGCTCAAGAGTTAAGCGTAATTTACAGTTTTTCTAATATTTCCCTTTTTAGTTTCTGGTTGTATATTCTCTAAGGGAACTTAGGGAGAATAAATTTATTAATAACAAGGGATTTGGATTGTGTGTTCTATATTGCATTCATTGTGGTCCATACTGTTTCCTAGTTGTCAATTATATCTGGTTAATCCTCTCTAACATTTGAAAATTAAACGTGAGTGGTCTGTGTCCTCCCCCAAAGTCTTTTGCAAGTTTTTTAGAATAGTTTCCACATTGCAAGTAGATAACATTGTTAATAATGTGTATCACTGACATTGGAAAGAACGTTTTTATGACTGAAATGGTAATTGCATAAATACAACACAAAACTTTTTGAGTTAAAATATCTCAATTACAATGACAAAAAGGCATTATGAATTAGAAATACTATGAGGTAATTCTGAGCCTGGTTCTGAGATAAATTACATTTAATAATTTAAGACATGTAGTTGGAATTTTGCCGTGAGTATGCTAAAATGCTGATGAATTTGTGATGCACAATGAATATTATTTTTGAATTAAATAATGAAAGGATTATTAAGTAGAAACTCAATGTGTTTAATCAGAGCCGTTTTAATTCAAAGGTAGGGAATTAGCATAAATTTATGACTGAATGCCTAAAGAGGAACTAGACAAGTAAAAGGAGTTATTTGGACTGACTGAAGATAATATTCCATCCTATACCTGAAGTACAAAATTAGTAACCAGAGTATCCATCAAAACATGCCAGATCCTAGTATAAAAAAAAAAAGCCACTTGGAAGTCTTAGTAGTCAATGTATGAGTAGTAGAGGTACATAATAATGCTAGAACTCCTACTGGGTGCCAAATGGTGGACTAAAAGATTTATGAACATTAATTCACTAGATCCTCACAGCAAATCTCTAAAGTTCTACATATGAGGAAACTGAGGATTAGAGAAACCAAGTAACTTGGTCCAAAGTAATGTGGCAATGTGGCCAAGTAATGGTGCAGGATTAAATGATGTCCAAAACTTAAGCTTTTAAACACCATGCCAAAAAAGGTCACAAAAGGCCATGGGGGTGTCACAACCAAGGGAAATGGTTTAAATGAAGAACCCAGGGGGCGTATTTTGACAATAGCTTCATATGGACAAGAAGGTGCTAGAACATTTTGATCTTCTGCTTCAAGTTAATCAGGAGAGTCTGACCGGGCTTAATTTAATAATTTATAAAAACTCCAACTGTTAAAATGTCATTGGATGATTGCATTGAGATGCTTGCATGCATGGCAGAATTACAGCTAAAGCATTGTTTGTTATTGATAATGTGCTCATTGGCATTCAAAAAACAGCATTTCCTAACTTTTTTTCAGTTGATAATATATTTACATGATTGAAAATGAAAAATTACTTTTAAAGTATACGTGAAAAGTCTTCCTCCTTTCCTAAAACCTATCCACCCAGTTCCTCCATCGTTATTTTATTAGTTTCCTACATATTCCTCCACAGTTCCCTCCATATACTTCCAGAGTTTCTCCATGCATGCAAATATGAATAAGTATTCTTATTTTCCCCTTCTATAAAAAAAGGCACAGTGCATTTAATATTCTGCACAAAGATCTTGGAGATAAAATCCATTTCAATAAATACAGAGCTACTTTATTTTTTAAGATATAGTTTCACAATATTCCTTTATGTGCAAATACCATAATTTATTTATCCAGTTCCCTATTGATGGGCAGTTGGATTGTAACCAAATATTTTTTTTAATTACATATCCCCCCCCCCTTCTGCTTGTTCTTGCTGTGTTCATTTTTGCGTTCTTCTGTGTCTGCTTTGTCTCCCCTGTTGCGGCGAACCGCCAAGTCAGCTCACTGGTGAGCGGCAGCCTTGCCCACTCGCGGGTGGCTTGCCCTGCTGGCGGGCAACTCTGTTCTGCTCGCGGGCGGCTCCATTCTGCTCATGGGTGACTTGCCTTGCCCGTGGCGGCTTTGCCCTGCCCACGGCGGCTCTGCCCTGCCCATGGCGGCTTGCACCCTCAAGGTGGTCTGTCCCGTTTGGAGAGGCCCCCAGGAATCGAACCCGGGGCCTCCCATGTGGTGTACTGGCGCCCTATCCACTGGGCGACAGCTGGCCCCCTGTAACCAATTTTTAACATCTATTGCAAACCATGTTGCAATGAATAGCCTTGTAAATGCATCATTTTGTACCTGTTCATAAGTATCACAGGATAAATTTACAACAGGAGAATTGCTGGTCACAGGGTATTATCATTAGTAATTTTAATAAATGTTGCCAAATTGCCTTCTATAGAGGTTGAACCAATTTGCATTACCACTAGCTGTGTATGAGAATGCCTGCTGTTTCATAACTGAGCTTGTTAATTAAATTTTTGGATTTCTGCCAAAATGATATGTAAAAAACAGTATCAGTGTGATTTTAATTTGCATTTTTCTTACAAGTCAGGTTGAGTATCTTTTCATTTATTTAAAAGCCACTTGTATTTTTATGCATTATTTTTTCATATTATTTGCTTACTTTTCTATTGGATTGCTAGTCTTTTTCTTACCAATTTTTATGAGATGGTTATGTATTATGTAACCAAGCCTTTGCTTGTGATGAGTTGCAAATAGTTCATTCATTTTGTTATTTACCTTTTCCTTTTTTGACTTTGCTGTAGTGTTTTATGTCATGAGTAATATTACGGCTTCTGGTTTGGAGTCATAGCTAGAACAGCTCATTCCAAGATTATAAAGGATCTTTCCATTTTTTTGTGTCTCATTTATGATTTCATTTCTTTGTCACATTTATGATTTCATTATTGACATTTAAAAATCTTTAATCCATTTGGAATGTATCCTAGCATATGGTGTAAAGTATGTTGTCCCAACATCATTTCTTGAATTTTCCTCCACTGGTATGGTCACATACTAAATTCCTGAATGTATACAGCTTTATTAATAGACACTCTATTCTGTTCCATTTATTCATCAATTTATGCACTAGCATCACACAATTTTAATTATTGAGGTTTTATAATGTATTTTCATATCTGGTAAGGTTAAACTCCTCTCATTTATCTGCTTTTATTAAACTTTCCAGATTTTGTTTTCCTTATTTTTCCATATGAATTGTAGAAACACCTTATCTTGTTAAAAATAAATGTTAGCATTTTTTTTAACTTTTATTTCAAAAAATATTGGAAATGTCTGACATCTTTGTGATGTTGAATCTTTCCCTCCAAGGACATGATTTGTCTTTCCATTTGTTCAAAGATTCTTTCAAATTCCTCTAGTGTTTTAAAGTTTTCTTCATTTTGTCTTGCACATTTGTTGTTAAATTTATTCCTGGGAACTTTTATTTTTGTCACTATTGCAAATGGGATCTTTTCTCCCATTATACTTTTCAACCAGTTGTTATTCGTATATACAAATGCACTAGATATCTATTCATCACTTTTGTACCTAATATCTTACTAAACTCTCTTATCATTTGTGAAAGATTTTTAGCTGATTCCTTTTTTTTCTAGGCATGCGACCATATTACTTCCAGAGTGTTAGTTTTTAATTCTCCTTGCCAAAGTTTATGTTTCTAATTTCTTTTTCTACTTTATTAGGCCATTTAACCAATATCTACCGAGCACCTATATGGGTGAGACACTATTCTAGGCCCTTGGAATAGGTTAGACAGAACTTCTCTGATGACTTATACAGCAGGATAAGAGTGATACAAAAAGCAGTAAGTATAATAAGTATGTAAGATTTATAATGTGCTAAATATGATAAAAGATATAAAAAACAGAACAGGATAAAGGCATTGGGGCAGGATAAAGGGCAGGTTGCCATTTTAAATGGATGATCAAGAAGGCAAATTTTGAGCAAGGACCTGGAGGAGGTGAGGGAGCGAGTCCAATGTTGCCTAGTACTTCCAGCAGAATATGGTGCCTTATTTTATAAGTTAGAGTGAGTGCTTTCCCAGTGGGTCCCTCTCATGCTTGATGCTGGTTTTGGAGCCAAGATAGATATATTTTCTCACATCAAGGAATTATTCATTTATTTTTATATTATTGAGTCTTTTATCAAGAAACTTTGTTGACTTTATTCATATGTCTTTCAGAGCCCATAGAGGTAACCCTGTGATTTTTTTCCTTAAACCTATTAGAATGAAAGTATGCATCATATTGTTATTTCATTTCTGATCATGGTAAATTATATACCTGTGGTGTGCAACTGGTTTATTTCGACTAATATTTTATTTAGAATTTTCCATTGATATTCATAAATGTGATTGGCATGTGGATTCTTTTCTACAATCTTTATAATCTTTGAAGCTATTGGTATCAATATTTTAAATGTTTAATAAAAATAATATGGACAATTTCCCTGCTCTGAAATTTTTAAATAATAGGGGAATGATCTAGTTATTTAAAAGTTTGATAGAATTCCTCTGGATATCATCTGAACTTGGTAATTTTTGAATGTGCTTTTTGAAGCTTTTTCTATTTCTTCTATGACACGATCTCTTTAGAACCGTTATTTCGGGGGGTGAATAAATTGTATTTTTTTGTAGGAAACTATCAATTTCAGACAGGTTTACAAATTTATTTTCATAGAGCAGAATAGAGTAGTCTCTTATTATATTTTTATTTTCATCTCTTCCTATGGTTACTTCTTACCTCTTTCATATTGTGTGTATTTGCATGCCAGTGCACCCCCCATTCTTTTGATTTGACTAGCTGTGGTTTATTTATTAGTTGTTTATAACATACGGATTCTAAAACTCATAATTCGATATTTTTAATATTTATTCATTATTTTCTGTTTCTTTTGATTGGTTTTGTTGTTCTTACTCCACTGATGGTATTTCAAATTTTCCTTTCAGTATTGCTTTTACTTCCTCCCATATTTTCTGATATGTAGCATTTAGTTATTGCTGTTCTTTAGAAATTTTGCAATTTTGGTTTGTATTCCTTTGGATCCAAGAGTTTTTGAAGAGAGATTTTTATTTTTAAATTCCCAAGTTTAAGGGTTTCTAGTTTTCTGAAATTTTTATTAATTTCTCATTTTATTGCATCATGATAAAAAACATTGCTTACACTATTTCTACTTTTTGAAATGTATTGGAACCTTCTTTGTGGCCTATTATTTAATCTATTTTCATGAATGATAAGAGAAAGTGTAATCTCTTTTCAGTATAAAACGGTTGATATAAATGGATCAATTTTGCCTTATTAATTTTGCTATTTAGTTTTTCTATGATTCTATGTATTTTCCCCACTTGATCTACTTTGATTGAGAGAGTTGAATCAGAATAGTGTGCTTTTGTGGATTTCTCCTGTATATTCTATAATTTCTGCTTTATATATGTTGCTGCCATATAACTTGGTATGTAGTCATAACTGCTCAGATCTTTAATGAGAATTGTACTCTTTATCACTGAAGGTTCTGTTCCTCATTTAATTCAGTGCTGTTTGGTCTAAATTTCACCTCTTCTTTATTAAGATTGTGATCTCTGATTTTCTTTTCCTTTTCCTAATATACCTATGACTATCCTTTGATTTTCAACCTTTCTAAATCACTTTGTTTTAGGTGTGTTTCACATATAGTACAGAGTTAATTTGATTTCATACTCCAATTGAAAAAATTTAATAGGTGAATTAAGACCACTTACATTTATTAATATAACGGATAAGTTTTTTCTGAGTTATATTTTTGTTTTATGGTTATTTAAGAAAGTTTTTCACTTAGTGATTTCTTTTAATTTAGGGCACTTATGAAACTTAAGTTATTATTTTTGTTCTAATAGTTACCTTTATTCAACAACACCCTTAGATTTTTTTTCTTTCAATAATGTTTATTTCCTAATAGAGGCAAAGATAAAATTATTGTCTATCATCTTTCTGACTCTATTTTCATACATTCATCCTCCTAACCCTGACAATAGTTCTCTTTGATCATGTTCTACTCTGTTACCTATATTAGTATTTCTATACCTTGATAAAAACCTATCTTCTGTGTACCAGAGCAATAAAAGACATTTTCCTGTTTTAGTAACCAGACATACTTCTTAGTAGTGTTGGTAAATAGATTATTTTATTTTATTTTATTTTATTTTATTTTATTTTGTGTGTATGTGTGTGTAACTATTATGAGGCAATGGGACTCTATTAATATTTGGGGAATATATATATATATGTATAATTTTTTCTCATTATTTGGGGAATATAAAAATCATATTGTTAGGGAGTTAAAGAATGTACAATTAAGATAAAGCCCAACAACTTTCTGGTTGGTGCCTTGGTTGATTCTGGTGTCCATAATACTTAAGGTGGTAATTTATAAAAGTTAGGTGATGCTTCAGGGGAATTCTATTGTTTTCGGTGGTGGTGGAGTGGGGCTTGAATTCCTTGTGCCAGAGATTTCCACATGAAGTAGTGAGTGTGGGTGGAGGAGCCTGATGTGGGTTTCTTTTTATACAAATGACAAGCTTGGCAGAGATGATCACCGTGTCTTCCATAGTTGTTCTTTCTGTCCTCAATCATTTATTCAATAATTATTTATCGAGTATCTAGTATGTCCAGACACTATTAGATCCTATAGATTTGATGGTGATGCTCACAGACATGGACTATACCCTCATGGGTACCTGGTCTACATATAAGAATACAAGCCATATGGCCATTGCCATCCATAATTTGCAGAAAGAGCATTAGAGGAGCATATGTCAAATATAACTGAGATGAGGTCTGAAGGATGCATAAAAGGATGGAGAAGGTGGCGTAGGAATCAAGGGGTCCAGGCAGAGAGAACTGCATCCTTGAGGTATAGAGGTGCTTGACTTACTGGAGGAACTGGGAAAAGACAGGGATGGAGATGGGGAATGGTGTGAAATTAGACTGGAAAGGGAAATTGGTGGGTGCCAGATTCTGCCTGGACACAATAGTGAGGATATTGGTGTTTATCATAAGGGTAGGACTAACTATATAATTTGTGGGATCCAGTGCAAAATGAAAATGTGGGGTTACAATTTTCAAGATAGTGCAGCAGTGCAGTAAACCAAGCACAGGGCCTTGCCGAGCGCGGGGAGCTGTGGTGCCTGCACAGGTTGCCGGGTCATGAAGCCAGCCCTGCCCAAGGGCAGCAGCAAGCCAAGGGAAAGTTTTAGGTGGAGGAGGATGAGGATTAGATGGACACTCTAAAAAGACAAATTCTACTGCTTTACGAAGGCATGTTGTTAGTGGCTAATGGCAAAGAATGTTAAGATCATCTCCCCGATCCAGTTACACATCGTTGCAAGATACATAGGTATCCAGAATCCACACTCTTCATTAGTAGAAGGTAGTAAAATGGTGACGTCTTAGAATTTTGCTTAAGATAGTCCTGCATAAAGCAATAGTTTAATAAACTCTTGAATAATTTAATCCTCTTGTCATTTAGCTATATAAACTCAAATTTTCAACAAGTCACAAGAAAGGAACTTACAATAAGGATTGTGCTTTTTTCTTAGAATCAATCAATATTCTGTCACAAAAATATTAAGAATTAAGAAGTATGAAAGAGGAAATCATTGTTCCCATATAATAAACTTTATTTAGAGAAGTTTTAGATTGCATAAAAGTTACATCATAACTATAGGGGATTCCCACATGCCCCACCCCTCCCCCTCCCACATCTTCCCCTAGTAATGACATCTAACATCATTGTGGTGCATTTTAAAGGACACAGGAAGGACCAACTTTCTACTAATCCTTGTTTGTTGTAAGGATTTTCATATTCTGTTTGGAAAATGTGTTCTGTTGTTTTAAGATAATAGGCTGTATTTTGTAAGCAGGCTATAATCTAAAAATATTGAAAATCAAATATTTTGTCCCTCATGATTGCTGAAATAAATGTTAAGGAATGTATGATGTGATAAAAAATAAACAAAGCATAAAGCAAATTCTCAAACAACCATTTTAGTTTCTGCAATAATAAGCCTAAGTTTTGGGAGTGCACATAGATATTTTACACACCTTACAAAGAAATAATATTATCAGCAAAATTCAAAATTTGACAGTGACCAACATTTTAATTTTTTGGAATACAGAGGAACAATTTTCTTGAGAGACTTTAATGAAAGAATAGAGGTCAACCTAGCACCTTATTTTAAAAACCTGACATCTCTAGAATTCTGCTAATGTTCTAATTTTTTAGAAATATGGTTTACTCAAGTTTATAAATGTTGATTGGAAAAAATCTCCCCAGCTTTTTTACTGCCATAATTGACATTCTGACAATAAAAAAGAAATAGTTTAAGTTATGAACATCATTCTTCTTCAGGTAAGTACTATAAAATGTAAAAAAAAAAATACGTTAGTTATCTAATATTTATGGTTTGACTCCATAAAGTAAGTATCAAAGAAAGGAATGTCACACAATGAGTAAAATGACAGGGAATGAATGATGTAGAATCTCCATACATAACTTAGCATTTATGAATACAGAACAACGCATAATGGAAGGTTCTTGACTTACATTTACTTTCCAAAGATAGACACAAACGTAAATATGCTACTTAAATCTGAACAGCCAGTACAGAGCTATACACCTAACAGGTAAGTAACTAGGATGCCAGCTACACGCAGGTGTGATGGGCAAATGTATCTAATCTTTAAAGGCAGAGATTCAGGAGGTGGCTGTGGATAAGACTGAAGAATGAGAACAGCAAAAAATAAAATAAATAAAATAAAATAAAATAATAAAATAAAATAAATAAAATAAATAAAATAAAAATAGAATAAAATAAATAAATAAATAAATAAAATAAATAAAATAAATAAAATAAAATAAAACAAAACAAAAACAATGGAGGGGGGAGTTCTGGCAATATGGGTTTGCAAATCTTAGGTGAGGTAAGTACCAGTACCAGTTATTGAATGGCCATGGCTTGCAATGGACTTCTATTATGAATGTTTAAAATTGATAGGATATTTTAAAAGAGTCTCGGCTAATCTAGGAGAGTTGATAGAAACATTAATTAGAATTCAAACACATTTGGCTGAATAAAGGGTTGATAATTGTGATAGGTCAGTTTTGGACCCTGGCAATAAAAGAATTTTGGGAGGGAAGTGGAGTAATTGCTGAGCTTTAAAAGATAAGAGTGAAACTGCTAGATAATTCATGATCATTATTAGTGTCTAATATTTATTTTGTTGCTTCCTAAAATGTGAGGTAAACTGCAAGACGTACCCGCATGGGGTAACAGGAGCTCTGTCTCTGACAAGCGATTCCATCTCAATGCACAATTAATTAAAATGGGTTAATAGTGTGCCATCATGTAGTTATTATAATTAGACAAACAGATCTGGGTTTAATTTAACTTGAAGAACATATTCTAAGGAATAAATAAAAAGCTTTGAAAATGGTTCCAAAATACTAATGAAGTCTTACTCTTAAGAAGAGATTTTAATTTGAAATTTGAAAAAATTATGGTTGAGGTATTTTTACACTATTATATTGAAACTCAATAATTGTACACATTAATAATGGAGAATTTACTTACCTAGGTCCACAAATGATGATTCTTCAGTTATTTGTTGCACAGGCTCAGCAAGGAAAAAACTAAGCACACAATCACTCTGAAAAACAAGACAAAATATATCATTTCTTATCATATTTATTTATAATTGTATTCACTATTATATGAAGACATTGTTCACATATATCGATTACTATCTCTTTAAAGATACCTGTTATCGATTCCATAAATAAAGAAAACATATTACATTTACTGTCATGTTATAATTTTACTATAAATAAATTCGCCTTTTATGAGAGGCTCCGCTGTGCTTGCTCTTGGAGCGCACCACAGGTGTTTCCATTCGTGAGTTTCACAGTTACGTATGAATCAAACCTCCCTTTTCTAGAAGACAGCTTCACGAGAAAAACTGCTTGCCAAGGGACACAGAAGAGCAACTATTACTCCTTAAGATTCAGTCCCACGAATGCTCACTGAGTACTGAGTACACCCAATAAGGAATGTTGGGGACACTTAAGACGTGGAAAGGTGCCTAGGTGCTTCCTCTCTTTAGACAGAATCTATTGGAAAAAAGATATCATATTAAGTGCAGTAACAGAAGTGCTAGTCATGTATAATTTTAGTACCTAGAAGTGAGTAGGCGCCTCTTTCAAATTGGGATGATCTGATGGCACACAACGCGGTATTTAATCTGGGATCCCAATGGATGTGCTTACTGGTAAACTTCAGAATAGCTTTTCCTTAGCGATGATGCCCCACATTTAAGTCATTATACCACCAAAGCTGCCTTCCCCACACGGCATATGTTATTATCTGAACAGTACACTCAGTAATTGACTATTTCCTCTATCATAGGCTGGCGCCATTGTAGCTGTCAACACTGCCTGACAGTCTCCAGGGTCAGCTTCTGTATCATTCTGTGCAGTGGCTCTTTCAAATCTTCCCCAGGAAACTAAACTTCCAACTTTGACTCCTCTGCCAGTGACTTTGCGTCCTATTTCAAAGAAAATAAAAGGCAGATGGAAATTCCTCAACTTTCTGCCACAAAATCAACAGACTTACACAGCCATCTTTTTTCTCTCTTTCCTTGCTGCTCTATCCATCCAAATAGTGAGCCCTTCATCTGTGCTGGGTCCTAGTCCTTCCTCTTCTCCCTTTGCAAGTCTCTTTCTCATCAGCAGAAAGTATGGTCTACTCTCACCAATTTGAAAACTAACTCTATTGTCCTGAAGACAATTCTAATGGAAAAAATGCACCACTAAATGCATTTTCTTTCTTTTCAGTTTGCTGCTTCTTTTGTGGTAAGGCTGAAAATAGTGGGTATCTTCTTGGGCTTTCTGATCTCCATTACCCCACTCATAAAATTAATTGTTCAGTCCTGTAGGTTGCACCTCCTAAATAGCTCACCTAGCCATTTCTTCCTTCCATATATACTGCACCTTCCTACTTCTCACACCATCATTTCTCAACTAGCTCACAGCAGGGGTTCCTGACTCCAGGCTTGCTTCTCTTTAATGCATTCTCCACACACTGCCAAACTGACCTTTCAAAATCCAAATCTAATAATTAACTGCTTAAAATTTAGCAGTGGCTCTCCAGTGGTCTCAAGGAAAGCCCAATTGCTACACAAGGCTTTTTATGATTGTTCTTCATCAGGACCTTTTCATTTCTCCATCCTCATCACTCATCATTTCCCTTCTGGCACTTTATGCTCAACTACACTGAATCATTTTAGTTCCTCTCACGTGGCATGCTCTCACCTCCTAGTCTTCTCACCTGCTGCTTTCTCCATCCTTTCTATGCCCTATCCACCCATATGCCCAAGATTTATCACGTGCTTTCTTTTCTACTCTTGCCAGTCTCATCAACAACATAAAGAACAGCGCTTAAGTCTTATTCACTCATGTCTAATATAGTTCCTGAGTTCAATAAATGTTTGTTAACAGAAACAAACTGAGGTCTGTTTTCAGATATGAAATACATTGGTTTTCTAATGCAAATATTCTCGTCTATATATGCAGTTTTGTGCATCACTGTAAATTAGTCAATGAACAATTTTGATTTTTCACATAATGATCTCTTGTGAGTGTGCTTAATGGGAGTCTATCCTCAAGAAACGGACCAAAGTCAGGGTGATGACCAAGGCAATTTTTTTATTTTGAAAGCTTAAAATCAAACTTTGGACTGTTTGGAATTTTTGCAGGAAATTTTACTTTCTTGGACTTTTTGACAACTAGTCAATTATTCTTCTCCAGCAACATTTTGACTTCACCACCCAAAGGGCATTAAACTTCAATGGGAGGCTGGCCATCTTCCAATTAATGTCTGAAATATCACCACTACCTAATCATCCCCTTGTGTTTACACTGTCAGATCCTTGAAACCCTCCTATATAATTCTGGGTATGGGTGACATACTAAATTCTAACCCGTTATTGTAACATGGTTTTCATTTTGAGGGGAATTATGATCCAGGAGCAGTGGAGGGAGAAGTCAACAAAGGAAAGAAGTTACAAAAAATAATATTGCTTGATCTCAAAATAAACAATTAAAAAATTTTCCCAGAATTGGCTTTACTTGTATTCATGCATCCATCCGTTACACTTCTGCATACGTTTTTGCACATTGCACTGCTGGATAGTTTGGAGAAGTATAGAAGTGTTAGTGCTTCAGTATATCTCACTTACAATCTGATTCTGTGTTATCAACTGGGTTTTTATTGCATAGGTTGTACATTGCACCATAAAATTGATTGGATGTATAACCATATGTGCAGGGCTCCCCATAAGGAAGGTTGCCAGATATAGCAAATAAAAACAGAGGATGTCTGTTGGGACATACTTTTACTAAATAATTATTTGTTGTTTATGTAAAATTCAAATGTGATTGAGTGGCCTGTACTTAATCTGGTAAGTTTACCTATATGAGATGTTTGGAAAATGTGTGGGCATTCTTTTAAGATGTTCAAATAAATATAGGGTCCAAATGGCAATTAATGAGAATGGCCACTTATCCTAAATGTCCTCCAATACCTAGGAAACAATGAAGAGTTGCTTTTCTGCTTATTTCCTCAAAAGATAATAGTTCCTTAGTTTTTTGTTGATGTTGTTGTTTAAAAGCTTTATTGGATTGCAAGTTGAATGTATTTTTTTAAGTTTAAAATAGAAAAATTTTAGTTCTTTCATATAGAGACATAATATAGGACATTAATAACAATTAAAAACAATATAAAATATTTTAAATTAAGCAAATAGAACAATATCTATATACAGTGGTGGTTGAAGCTGCATGTCCCCAGAACAATCTTATCCATTCTTGTGTGTGTGAATCCATTGTAATATACGTGTGTGTGTGTGTGTGTGTGTGTACACATACTTATTACTTAATGTACAAAGATAGCCCAGGGCTTGCCATATCCTTTCTGTTCACAGTTTTTCTCTAAACAATACAATATTGTGATATAAAGGAAAAGAGTGTTAAGCTTTAGCACCAAAGTTGCCTTTGAATCTTGGATTTACCACTTATAAGCAACATGAATTAAACAAGTTACTTAATGTCTCTGAATTTTCTTTTATCATCTGTGGCACAGTGTAAAAAATGTCCCCAATTCTTCACTCCTCTCTGCATTTATGCCTTTTGCCATGTCACCTCGTAGGACCCGCCTACACTAACTCTGGGCTTGACCATGTGACTTGGTTTGGCCAACAGAGTAAGACGTAAGTGACATGCCAGTTCTGAGTGAAGGCCTCACAGGGCCTTATGTGTTTGCTTGTTCTCTCTTGCACTTCCAGTGTTGCCACAAGAACATGATTGGGTAGCCTACTGGGGGATGAGAGACACATGGAACAGAGCCCCAATCAAAGTGGGCCGAGATTAATTAGCCAATATAGGCAACTCCAAGAACTGTGCATCTGGCCAAGATCAGAAAGCATTCTAGCCCACCCTCAGCTGATACCAGACACATGAGCAATAAATGCTTATTGTTGTATACCTGGAGGTTTTGTGGTTGTTTGTTATGCAGAATTATTATGGCAATAGGTAACTGACACACACATAACTGACACATTATAGGTGTGTTAAAAACATTACATGAGGTACTGTGACGAGCACTCCACACCAAACAAAAAATATGTAGCTATGGTTATTTTGCATAGATTTCTGCTTTCTAAATTATATCACACTCAACAGCTACTTTCTTGAGATTATACCCAGGTCGTCTGCCTGATGTCTTATATGTTTCTAAACCATTTGGCCTCATATTTACAGGAAGTCTCTTATAGTTCCGTAGTTAATAACCTGAATCTAGCTACTTCATTCTATAAATGAGAAAAACTCAATGTCAATGGTTGACTGATTGGAACTAGTACAAACAAAAGATGGAGAGACTGTGGTCAGAAGCCCAGGCCCACCTGTGGGACCACTACAAACAGCCCAGAGCAGTGCAGAGTGCATGGAGGGCAGTGGGAGACATGGCTAGAGAGAACTTTGTAGGGGTCTGAGGCCTTGCTAGTCCTTTGAATAAGCTCAAAGCTATTGTGACTGGATGAATTTTAAGCAGAAAAGCAATGTGATCAGCAAGATAACAATTAGAAAGATGATAGTGCAACACTGTGGAAGAGAGAAAAGACAACAGCCAGCCTTAGGGAAGATCATCAGCAAAATCCTCTGACCATTGATCCCTCGGTCATGGCCTTCATTTCTTTTTTTTTTTTTTTTAAGATTT
>PVKH010008874.1:0-19240 GCA_004027955.1 Chaetophractus vellerosus | reverse complement strand
TCTGTTGGCCTGTCAAAGGTGCTAATTTTGTGTATACCCTTGCAATCCTCTTAACATTTCATGGAATCCATATGCTTGTGATCTGAGCCATGTTGAATGGCTCCTAATTAAGCCAAATAACAGTGTCATAATTTTAGGAAAAAAGCAAGTCAACAAGACATACTCTTATGATGTGATGAAATCGTACAGCATACAATATCTCCTATGCAGTATTATTGGGGAAAATAAACACAACAAAACCCACTAGTCAATCCAGGCAAGCCTCTAAGTCTAAATAGCAGGGTATTAGAAATATGGGGGGAAAAAAGAAAAATTTATATGGCAACCAGCTGAATTCAGAATGTTCTACAGGATAAATATCCAATTTATTTAAAGAATTAATGCTGGGGAAAAAAAACAAAAGTCAGAGAAAATCAAATGCAATGTTTGGGCCTTGTTTGGATTCTGATTCTAATAAACCAACTGTAAAAGGCCATTTAGAGAACAATCTAGCAAATCTGAATATGAATTGCATTTTAGGATGATTGTTGGGGATTGAATAATGTACCCTAGATAAACATTTTCTTAATCTTAATCAATTTATGTGGTATGGACCTGTTGGAAATAGAACATTTGGAAGATGTTATTTTTAGTTAAGGTGTGGCCAGATTACTGGAGTCCTTTATAAACAGAATGAAATTCAGACATAGAGAGAGAAGTCATAGGGAGCAGCCAGTAGCTGGAAGTCAATGGAAACTGAAAGAAAAAGGAAAAGATGCTGCCAAGTGTGACAGAAAAGCAAAGGATCAAGAAAGGCAGGCAGCCAGCCCCAGAAGGCCAGTCTTTAAAGAGAAAGCAATATCTTGCTGATGGCTTGATTTCAGACTTTTCCTAATCTCAAAACCATGAGCCAATAAATTCCTGTTAAGATGACCCATTGTACAGCATTTGTTTTAGCTGACAGGAAACTGACAATAATATTAAGGAATTATTATTAATTATTAATTTTGTTATTTGTGATAGTGGCATGGGGATTAAATTTTTTAAAAGTTCTTATCAGCTAAGATAAATACTGAAATATTTGTGGGGAAAATGATACATTGGCTATGATTATCAATAAAATACTGTACTACGTTAAAAATAAAATAAATGTGGGGCATAACTGAAACAAGATTGTTAAAATGTCAATTGCTAGAGCTAGATGATGGATACTAAGGGGTTCATTAAATTATTCTTTCTACTTTTGTATATGATTGAAAATTTCTAAAAATATTTTTAAAGTCTAGTATTAATCAATAATTTTACTGTATTTTTTTTAAACCAAAAAATAACTTCTGGAGTTCTATTGGTTTATTATTGGTGCTGTGACAAATTACCACAAATTTAGTGGCTTAAAATAACACACATTTATTATCTTACAGTTCTGGAATTAAGTTCTGGAGGTACATTTCTGGAGTCCTATAATGAAGGTGTCAGCAAGGCTCTATTCCTTCTCAAGGCTTTAGGGTAGAATCAATTTCTTTGCCTTTTCTACCTTCTAGAGACCACCCATATCCCTTGGCTTGTGGCCCTTTTTCTTTTTTTTAAGATTTATTTATTTTTATTACATATCTCCCCTCCCCCCTCTGCGGCGATGCGCCAAGACTGGTCACTGCACAGGCGTGGCTTTCCCCGCTTGTGGGCGGCTTCTGCTTCTATCTCCCCTCCCCCCTCTGCGGCGATGCGCCAAGACTGGTCACTGCACAGGCGTGGCTTTCCCCGCTTGTGGGCGGCTTCTGCTTCTATTCACGGCCGGCTCTTGCTTCAGTTCGCGGGTGGCTGGCTGCGCTCCATTAGCGGGCAACCTGCCCTGCCAGTGGCGGCTTTTGCCCTGTCCGTGGCAGCTTCTTGCCCTGCCCACGGCGGCTCTGGCCCGCCCATGGCGGCTTGCCATTCTCAAGGCGGTCTGCCCGCTAGGAGAGGTCCCCGGGAATCGAACCCGGGGCCTCCCATGTGGTATGCCGGTGCCCTATCCACTGGGCTATCGAGCCGGCCCCCTTGTGGCCCTTTTGAGGTCAGTAGCACAACAACTTTAAGTCTCTCTTTTTCTTTTGTTCTCTATCTCTCCTCTGCTTGCATCATTATATCTCCTTCTCTGACACTGGCCTTCCTGCTTCTG
This sequence comes from Chaetophractus vellerosus, assembly GCA_004027955.1. Classification (NCBI taxonomy): domain Eukaryota; kingdom Metazoa; phylum Chordata; class Mammalia; order Cingulata; family Chlamyphoridae; genus Chaetophractus; species Chaetophractus vellerosus. The sequence goes on along the minus strand of PVKH010008874.1, from coordinate 17,103 downwards.
TCTTTTATTTCTTTTTTAATTAGAGAAGTTGTGGGTTTACAGAAAATACAAGGTTCCCATTTACCACCCTATTATTAAAACCTTGTTTTGCTTCCCTCTTGTGAAGGCCCCTTGTGATTGTATCCCTAATACAAAGTAACCTCCCCATTTCCAGAGCCTTAATTTAATCTTAACTGCAAAGTCCCTTTTGCCATATAAGGTAACATATAGGTTAGGACATAGACATCTTTGGGGACAATTATTTGGCTACTATAGTGTCTTAAATCTTATGTTTAATTCTCTATATTTTTAACATCACTAAAAGTTATTATTGTTGTTTTATAAAATCACTATTCAAATAAAAGCATACAAAGAACAAAAAAAAGAAAAACATCACTGTTCATTTAGATTCACTACCTATGTACCACTTTTTTTTGATCTTCACTCTTTCTAGCATCTCTGACTTTCCATCTGGAATCATTTTCCTTCTGCTTCAGGTGCACACTTTAGAATTTCCTCTAGTGTAAGTGGTGAATGTTTGTAGTTTTCTCTTGGAAATCTCTTTATTCTACATTAATTCTTAGGAAATATTTTAACTCGGTATTGTCTTCTAGGTTAGCAAACATTCTTTCAGAATATTGATCATTTCGCTGTTTTCTAGCTTCCATTATTGCTGTCGAAAAAGTCATCTACTGGGGCCGGCTCGATAGCCCAGTGGATAGGGCGCCGGCATACCATATGGGAGGCCCTGGGTTCGATTCCCGGGGACCTCTCCTAGCGGGCAGACAGCCTTGAGAATGGCAAGCCACCATGGGCGGGCCAGAGCCGCCGTGGGCAGGGCAAGAAGCTGCCACGGACAGGGCAAGAGCCGCCACGGGCAGGGCAGGTCGCCCGCGGATGGAGCGCAGCCAGCCACCTGCGAACTGAATCAAGCGCCGGCCGTGAACGGACGCAGAGACCGCCCACAAGCGGGGAAAGCCGCGCCTGCGCAGTGACCACTCTCGGCGCGTCGCCGCGGCGGGGGGAAGGGGAGATATGCAATAAAATAAATAAATCTTAAAAAAAAAAAAAAGAAAGAAAAAAAGAAAAAGTCATCTACTGGTCAAACTTTTGCTTCTTTGATGATAGTCTGTCTTTTCTTCTGGCAGCTTTAAATATTTTTTTCTTTGTCACTTATTTTATGAATTTTCATTATGGCATGTCTCAATGTGAGTTTTCCTTTTATGTCTCCTAATTAGTATTCATTGGGTTGGACTTCTGGAATTTGTGATTGGTATTATATCAGTTTAGGTAAATTTCCAAACATCTATTCAAATACTGCCTCTGTCTAATTCCCTCTCTCCTTTTTCTCAAGAACTCCAATTAAACATATGTTAGACCTGCTCACTATAACTATGGTTACAATTTTTTTTTACCTGGGTGATGTTTGCATAAGTATTAGCTTTTGAGTCATTTTTTATATTTCATTGCATTTGTTTTCTACTGCTGCTGTAAGAAACTACCAGAAACTTAATATCTTAAAACAACTCAAATTTACTATCTGATAGTAAGTATAGTATATTTATAGTAGAAGTCTGACATGGGTCTCACTGAGCTAAAATCAAAGTTCCGATAGTGCTGCATTCCTTTCTGGAGGAGAGTCCATTCCATTCCCTTTTCCAGGATCTAAAGACCACTTGCATTCCTTGGTTCATTCCCTTTCCTCCATCTTCAAAGCCAGTTAGAGCTCCTCATGTGACCTCGTCTTCTGCCTCCCTCTTTCATTTTTAAGGACCTTTGTAATTACATTAGGCCCACTAAGATGATTTTCAGGGTCTTAACAATCACACCTGCAAAATTCCATTTGCCACATAAAGTAACTTTATTAGTCAGCCAAAGGGGAGCTGATGCAAAGTACCAGAAATCTGTTGGCTTTTATAAAAGGGTATTTATCTGGGGTAGAAGCTTACAGTTACCAGGCCATAAAGCATAAGTTACTTCGCTCATCAAAGTCTGTTGCCACATGTTGGAGCAAGATAGCTGCCCACATCTGCCAGGGTTCAGGCATCCTGGGTTCCTCTCTTCCAGAGGCTCGTTTCTCTCCAGGCTCAGCTGCTCTGCTCACTCCACAAGGCCAGCTGTAGACTATCATGCAAACAGCTTGTCTCTTTCCCCGGAGCCTCTGCCATGTCTAATGGAGCCTTCTTTCTTTCCTCACGTATCTGCTTCTCTGTGTATTTACTTCCTGGGGCTCCAGCATTAAAACTCCAACTGGAGAAGCAGCTGTGGCTCACTTGGTTGGGCTCCTGTTTACCATGTGGGAGGCCCCGGGTTCGATTCCCAGGGCCTCCTGGTGAGGGCAGGGTGGCCCATGTGGCGCGGTGAGCTGATGACCTGTGCAACACAGTGGCTGGCGCAGCAAGATGACCCAACAAAGGGAGACAAACACACACAGAAAAACACAAAACAAATGGACACAGTGAGCACAAGCAGCAAGGGGGGGATAAATAAATAAATAAAAATAAATCTTAAAAAAAAGAATACTTCCTCCCAATTTAAAAAAACAAAACAAAACAAACAAAAGAAAACTCCAACTAACTCCTGTACCTTGTGTCCCTGCCCCCAATGTCCTACTGATGTGGCCCAATCAAAGCCCTAATCATAATCTAATCAAGTAAAAGTGAAAACTCTGAATTCAATACAATCTAGGGGTATCACTTCCCCAGAGGAACAGACCAGTTTACAAACATAATCAGTATTTCTTTTTAGAACTCATGAACAATATCAAACTGCTACAGTAACATAGCCACAATTTCTGGGAATTAGAACATGGGCATCTTTGGGAGGTCATATTTTGGCTACCACAGATAGATAAATGTTTTATTCATCTTTTGGTCTGTGTATTATATTTAACAATAAAATAGTTTAAAGAGAGACATAGCGAGAAGAAAAGGAGATAAGAGCAACATTTTGGAAGATGAAAAGATGATATATGCATAGTAACTGACTAAATAGACCTAAGAAAGTTGAATCCTAAACTGGCAGTGAAGAAAGCCAAGAAGCAACCTGAGGGCCAGCCATATAGCCCAGTGGATAGGGCGCCGGTATACCACATGGGAGGCCCCGGGTTCGGTTCCCGGGGACCTCTCCTAGCGGGCAGACCACCTTGAGAAGGACAAGCCGCCATGGGTGGACAGAGCCGCCATGGGCAGGGCAAAAAGCTGCCACGGACAGGGCAGGTCACCCGTGAACGGAGAGCAGCCAGCCACCCGCAAAGTGAAGCGGAGCCGGCCGTGAATGGAAGCAGAAGCCGCCCACAAGCAGGGCAAAGCCGCCTGCGCAGTCATCAGTCTCGGTGCGTCGCCTCAACGGGGGGAGACAAAGCGGACAGAGAGGAACACAAGAATGGACACACAGCAAGAACAAGCAGAAGGGGGGGGGGGAAATATGTAATAAAATTAAAAATAAATCTTTAAAAAAAAAAAAAGAAGCAACCTGTATTTTCACTGTTGATCCCCAAACTGCCACAGATCCCACCACTCCCACCACTGCCTACTGTCTTATACCATACCTATTTCACTTTATAATAATCTGCCTCTGCCTGTCTTTGGGTTTTTAAAATCTGAATAGAGAAAAGAATGCACACTGGAGAACAGAAGTGAGTCCAATATGACTGGAGCACAGAGACAGAGAGGAATCTGAGAGGGAGATGAAGATGGAGTAGTAAGTAGGTGTCAGATTGTGGAAGGCCTGGTAAACCCCAGGTCAGTGGATACCATTGAGGCATTTTAAGCAGGGAAATTACATGCTCATATTTGAGTTTTAAAAATATTTCTCTGGATTCAGTGTGGAAAATAGATTGTAAAAAGTACTTTGAAAGCTGAAACTAAAAAAATATCACTTTGGCTTTTATTGTCAAGTTTCAGATGAAAACCAAGTACCAAATTTAAAATTTTTCCCATGATAGAATATGTTTTGATTTATAAACAAACACTGTGACTCTTTAACCTTTTTAAAAGACAATTAAAGTCAAGGTTAGTCATATTTTGGAAAACCATTAACCCCAATTATTCTAAAAGGAAAATAAACTTGCATAAAAAGTGAAAAACCAGGATGATTGATAAAAGAAAACTTTCCCGTATATTGCAGCAAAGCCCTTCCCTTGCTCAACACAGTACATCCTAGTATTATTCAAGTAAACACTAAATTCACATAGACACAAAAAAAAGGCATAACTCAGAATGACCCCTGGGGCTTATTTCTTGTGAGAATATATCCCTGTTTCTGATTCATCTTGTCAGTCTGCCAATAAGTCTTTCCTACTGAGCAAGTGGCATGTACTTCACGTACTTCAACAGGAACACATTGAGGACTTTACCCATATTGCCCCCGCGTACTTTGCTTCTCAAAACTAAGCCACACTTTTTTTTACCGTAAGCTGCCTCTCTAAGATTAATTATCATGTGGCAGTGACTGTTCATTTAAAGCATTAAGAAACATTATCCCCACCAAGAGGATGGCTTTGACCTACATTTTTAGAACCTGCCCTCATTCAGTGCGGCTCCCTGGCTGAGCTCAGTATGGAGCTTGCTACTGGTGCTCAGGTAGAGTCACCTCCTTCCAAACCCTGCCCACACCCAGGGGCACCATGGCATATCTGACAGCACCACATATACTCCTTTAGTGGTGGTTCTTGTGCCCTAATAATTTGTGAGAATTTAGTCAAGACCGTTATTTCATTATTGTACTCTCACCTTACCTCCTGCCACACCCATCTCCACCTCAGGGCTCATATCTGAAATCCACGAAGAGCTGGACTAAAATCATGTTAATAATAGCTGATGTTTATTGAGTTATGTGTCATAGATGTTCAAAGTGCTTTCTATTAATTCGTTTAATCCCCACAACTACCTTATAAGATAAATAGGGAAGTTATTCTTTTTACAAATATGGAAACTGGGCTATACGGTGGTTAAATAACTAGTCCATGGCCACAGCTAGTATGTGGCGAAGTTGGGGTTTGAACCGTTGTTATTAACCACCACACTCTAGCTCTCAATTCCATACTTTTTAACATCTACACTACAAACATTCTCTGTACCTGAATTCAGCTTTCTTACTTAATATGTAAGATTATGTTTTGGAATGTATTCTTTTCTAGGAGGCTTCTAATCCCCCATGAAAGGGGCCCCTAGTGTATACATCCTACCAGTCTATAAGCCCCTGCAAACATAGCTGAATTGCAAGGCCTTGACTTAAGCTCAAGCTCTGATTCCTGTTTTCTCCAACTCCTGGGCAGCAACAACTCCATAGTTCTTCCTTGTCCTTCCATCATCTCCATCAAGTTGGAACAGCAGCCTGATTTTTTGCTTCTCCAACTTGAGGTCCATATTGGAGATCACATTCTTTCCTCAACTGGACATGAGTGAGGACAGAGAACAAATAAGGAATCTTCCCTCTCCACTGGGTCGAAAATTTAAAAATGAAGATAATCTTCTTCTCCATGTAGATTTTTTTGGTGTGTTTTTTTATTTTTTATTTTTTCGTTGAGGCTTGGTTGGCAGTGAGGGGTATGTGTTTTTAAGATTCAAATTTCCCAGCTGCAACTGAAGCTGTATTTCCCGTTACAGAGAGCTGATCAAGCCAAATCCAGGGAGGCAACTTTTGAACTGTCCTTCTCCTTAGCGCTCTCACTTCCATACAAGTACCAGAGTCTACCTTAAAATTATTGTTGAATCCATCCACTTTTCTCCATCCCCATCCTCAGTAATCTTGGAAAGGTTCCCTCATCTCTCAACTGAATTACTGAAAATACAGCCTTCCAGGCTCCAATACTTCCACCTCTAGCCATTTCATTCTTCTCACTCTCGCCAAAGAGTCTCTGCAAAATGCACATATAGTCAAGTTACGTCATAAAATCCTTGAAAGACTCTCCATTGCTCTTGGGATAAATCAAAATGCTCCAACTTTGCTTTCAGTGATTTATCCCAAGTTTATCCTTCCAGACTCACCTTTCATCATCCCTCCTATCAGTGGCCCCATATTTTTTTCCATCCCACTATTCATAACTTCTCTTTGCTCTGCTAAAGTATTATATTTTTTTCTTGACTACTATTGTTCGCACATCTTTTCTCCCACATTCCTCACTGTCCCTTCTCAATTGCCAGGCTGATCCTTCCCTACATGGTATGCTTTGTACTTCATTGTTTTTATGCCTGGTTGCATTTAAGTTGCTATTGCTAGTATGGTTTGCATCTCTGGCTAAACTGTAAACTACCCAGGAACAGAGACTACTTCATTTTGACGACTGTTGTATTCCCAGCACCTATTCCAGCACCAGGAAAATAATAGGCACTTAGCAATCATTTATTAAATGAAAGAGTACATGAGCAATCTGCTTCATAATGAGTCAGATAGGTTTCCATCAATCTATTTGGAAGGTAAGCTTTCAAATTAACTTCTGGAACAGTTTCCTAATAATTTTGGATTTTGCTGCATTTTGTCCATTTGTTTATTTAGAAATTACTCATCCGTTTCCTTCTTCCTTATGGCTGCCTCTAAATGTCTAATATTTGTTATTCAATCAGGCAGGAATATAGAGTAAACCATGGTCTGAGGTACAGAAGTTAGAAATGGCATTAGTAGAACTAGAAATATTTGAGAATAGAAAAATTAAATGTTAATACTTACCTGGCAGGGGAGATACCATGATCACGAAGGTCGCGCTTTGACTGCGTCCGCGCTAAAGAAAAAAAGAAAAAAGAAAAATTAAATGTTATTTGCCAGGTGTTGTCAAAATACCTAGGGTTTATTGAGTTCCAGGCACTTAGTAGGCACCCCCAAAATGTGTGTTGACTTTCAAAATGAAAATGAAGCACCTTTTCAGATTAGTTTTATCTCAATATCCTCGATAAAGAATATATGTTAATGACCAACAAAATACATGTCTCTCTGCCCATTGTATCAAGTCTAAACATTGGCTTTTAAAAAATTGTTTCTAGCACACTGGTGGAATAAGTTTTCTGTGAGGTCTTCCTCCTACAGAACCACAAGCTATGAACAGGACACTGTTTGAAGCATTGCTGGTCTTAAAACGGTTTTGAAGTTCTGTTAGCATTTTTCTGTGGGGAGGAGTGTGGTGGATAGGATTATCTGTGACCAGTGCTGGAAGCTGGGAGCAGCGGGTGGCCAAGAGAGTTTGGGTTGCCCTGAGGGCAGGTGCTAGTAGTAGCACTGCTAGTGGGATACTGAGCCTTAGGCCAACAGTGAGGTATCAAATTGAGCCTTAACACGTAGCTGCTCCAGGATCTTTAAAGGGAACTGACATCGTCCTTGGCTGTTGGAACGCCTTAAGTATTAGCAAGAGCACAAACAAATCCTCTCTGCTAGAATTGTTGCCTACCGTAGACCCACTAGAATGACACAGAGTAGGTTTAAGCAACTAGCTCACAACAGAAGTTGCAAAGAAAACACAAAGTTACCATGAGTTAAATTCAGCAAAAACAACTGATTTAGACCCCGAAGACTTTATAGGACATTTAGAATTACAAGATAAAGAATTTTGAGGCAATACATATAAAACATTTGAATAAATAACAGATGCCATCACAAAGATAATGAATTAACAACTATGAACACATAGATTTGAGGGAAAAGGGAAACATCTAAAAATGAAATTAACTATAGAAATAAAAACTCAATGGGTTAAACATAGAATGAATACATCGGAAGAGAGAATTAGCGATGATGTATCTTAAACAATTACATTGAATGCAACACAGAGGCGAGAAGGTATGGAAGCCAGAAAGAGGTTTAACAAGTTCCAGAAAAAGGGAATAGATAGGAAGAAGGTGAGACAAAATTTAAAGAAGTAATGGCTGCAAATTTTTGAGATCTAATATAAACATGAAATTTCATAGATCCAGAAATCACAATATATTCCAAGTAGGCTAAATAAAAAATGTCCAATCCTGGAAATCCCATACTTGAGATCACACACCAGATGCTGGAATGACAGCAACAGTGATGATGGAAGTCAGAAGAGAGTGGAACAGTCTATTCAAATTGTTGTGAGAAAAAAAAGCTGTCAAACTATAAATTGCATATATCCAGGAAAACTATCTGTCAAGAATGTGTAAAATAAAAACATGTTAGATAAACAAAAACTGAGAAGCTTGATCATTAAGAAACCTATACTACAGGAACTTATAGGAAGAGGGAAAATTAATCCAGAAGCATGGTCTGAAAGGCAAGAAGAAATGATGAGCAAATAAGGTGGTAAATGTGTTTGCAAAGCCAAGCAAACATTGACTATATAAAATAACAATTAAAAAATAATAGTGCTGAATTTATAGGATTAAAGAAAGAATTAAAATCCTGAACACAGCATATAAATTTAGAGGGGATTCATGTTAAAATGTTCTAAGGTTTTCATATTTTTGAGGAGGGGGTTAAGATATTGATTAACTATAATTTCCATTAATAGTTTGCTAAGTTATTGAGATAATATTCCTTAGAAAAACAATGAAAAATGTTGGCTAAATTATAAATTAAACAACACTTTTTAAGCATTGAAGATCTGAAAAGACAACAGGGAATCCACAGACCAAATTTTTTGGAAGAAAGCCTCCAACCAGAGAGGTAAGGGAAGTATCAGATTACCAAAACTGCAAGGGCCATAACCAGCACAAAGTTTAAGATAACCAGGCATTCTGGACAATAAAATAGGACACAAAGAAGCTAGATGTAGGCATTCATTTTATCATTCAATAAATTCAATAAATATTGATTATGCAGCTGCTCTGAGGAATCCGGGCATTGTTCTAGGAGTTGCAGAAGCAAGACAGTAAAAAACAGATCTGCAAGGACTTCAGATATTGGAACTATCAATTACAGATTTTTCAAACAATTATAAGTATAAAGAAATAAATAACAAACTTCAAAATATTTATAGGAAACAGGAAATTATGAAAAGGGATATAGCAGATATGAAAAAGAACCAAGCAGAACATCTAAGAATGAAAAATAAAATAAGTGAAATTTTCAAAGCAATGGTCATAGTTGGCAGCAATTGGATACAATGGAAGAGAGAACCAATGGTGAGCCGAAATACAAATTAGAAGATAATATCCAAAACACAGAATAGAGAAACAAAAATGTGGAATAAAATTTTTAAAAATAATTATGGTGGTAGAATTAAATCCAAATAAATAACAATAAAAATTCACTCATATGGAAAGCATCAGTTAAAAGGACAGATGTGATCAGATTGGATTACCAACAAAAAGTAAAAAGAAAATTCAGCTATGCTTTGTATATAAGAAAGAAAGTTGAAAGTAAAAGGATAGAAGAGAATGAAGGTACAAATGCCAATCACAAGAAAATGAAGATGTCCATATTAGTAACAGATAAAAGGTACTGTAAGATGCAAACTGTTATTAGGGATAGATGATCCAAGTAGAAATGGAACTTCATGCTGGGCCTTAGGGCTTCTTTCTTCTATAAGTCTATGTAGCAGTGTTTTAGTTTGCTAGGCTGCTGAAATGTAATATACCAGAAATGGGCTGCCTTTTAACTATGGGAATTTATAAGTTTACAATTTTACAGTTCTGAGGCCATGAAATTGTCCAAATCAAGCCATCATCAGGCAATGCTTTCTCCCTGAGGACCGGCTGGTGGTCATCCTGACTCCTCTGTCATATGGTAAGGCACATGGCGGCATCTGCTGGTCTCTCCCTTCACTTCTGCATTTCATTACAGCTTCTGGCTTCAAGGTTTTTTTCTCTGCTTCTGTGTGTTTCTCTCCATATTCATCCCATTTATAAAGGACTCCAGTCAGAAGATTAAGACCCACTCTGGGTCAAGCCTTACTGAAGTAACCTAATCAAAAGGTCCATGTACACAGGGTCACACCCACAGGAATGGGCCAGCTTTAAGAACATGATTCTTTGGGGGTACACACAGTCTCACACTACTACAAGCAGGCCCAATATCTTCAGATTCTCTTCCCTTTTTCCAGTTAAGATAGCTGTACTCATGGAAAAGCCAAGGAGATTATATCCCCTTTCTTACTTTGCTTATACTCTCTTTTGCCTAGCCTAGAATGGTAGTTCTCAAACCTCCCTGTATTAGAATCTTTTTTTTATTTTTATTTTTATTTTTTTTTTATTTTTTATTTTTTAAAGATTTATTTATTTTATTACATATCTCCCCTTCCCCCCGCCGCCGCTGCGGCGACGCGCCGAGACTGGTCACTGCGCAGGCGCGGCTTTCCCCGCTTGTGGGCGGCTTCTGCTTCCATTCACAGCCCGCTTTCAGTTCGCGGGTGGCTGGCTGTGCTCCATTCGCGAGCGACCTGCCCTGCCCGTGGCGGCTTTTGCCCTGTCCATGGCAGCTTTTTGCCCTGCCCACGGCGGCTCTGGCCCGCCCATGGCAGCTTGCCATTCTCAAGGCGGTCTGCCCACTAGGAGAGGTCCCCGGGAACCGAACCCAGGACCTCCCATGTGGTATGCCGGCGCCCTATCCACTGGGCTATCGAGCCAGTCCCTGAATCTTTTTTTTAATAATTACTTTTTTTATTTTTAAAGAAGCTTTATAGTACATAAATGTTGCATAAAAAATATAAGGGATTCTCATATGCCCCACCTTGTATTAGAATCTTAAAGGGAGCTTTCGAAGAGTTTAGATATTATGATTCACTGCTCAAGATAGAACTCAGGTGTCAGTATTTTTACAAAGTTTGCCCAGGGAATTCTAATGTGCTCTGAGATTGAGAACCACTGGTCTAGAGTAAGTATGAATGGAGTCCTAGAATCCTCTGCTCTGCTCCTCTGAGATACACACTGTGTACTTCCTTTGTGCTTTGAGCTTTGCCACCTCCCAGTACCTCATGATCCATTCTTAGCCCCAACCCTGCCCTGAGCTTGGGGAAATCTGTGGGGTTCTGCAGAGGATGCTAACCATTTCTCAGGTGAGATTGCCTTCAGATTAAGCAAATTTAAGGCTGTTCTGTCTAATCGTTCTCTTTCCTGTTCTACACCTCAATCCAGTCTCCTTTCTGTCCCACTACCCTATGAGAACTCTTCAGTGCTCTCCCACAGCCTATAAATAAGGTACAAACTCTTTGACTTGGTTTGCAAGGCTCTGCTAGATCTGAATTGTGCCTTCCTGTTCAGGCTCAGTTCATGCCACTTGTTCCCCCAAATATTACGTAGTACTGATCTTCTTTGTCATTACACTCATGATGCTTTCTAGTGTCCTGACTTTTACACATGCTATTTCCTCTCATTAAAATGCTCTCATTTGCTCTCTCCCAACACCCCATACTAGTAGCCCTCCTCTTCTACTCTTTACTTCCCTAATTCTAACTCCCCCTTTGAGTTTCAATGAGTTTCACTTCCTGCAGATGACCCTTAACCACCAGGCTAGATTCCACTATTATGAGGCAGCCCAGCGCCTGTATTTTATAACATTAATCTGACTTTATTTAAATTATTGTAAAGTACTATTTATCTGTCTTCCCTGCCAAACTCTAAGTTCAAAGACGGCAGGGAGGAGTGTGGCTTGTTCACCACTGTCCATCCAACAAGTAGCACAGCACCTAAAATGAGAGGAATGTGCCATAAGTATTGATTGAATCAATATATGATGGGCAAAGTTACTCTTTCATCTACCCAGTCCCCTTCTCCCATTTCCAGACCCTGCAAATACTGAAGCATAGGTGACAAAATAGTTTATGACTCAGATTTAAGGAGACACTTTCTGTATAAGATGATGCTTAAGAAATGCTAACAAGAGGTTAATCTTCACAGCCAGAAAGAATTGAGTATCTTAGATCCTCTGAGCTGAGGCCAGTCTACAAGGAGGGCTCGCTCTCTCTCGCTCGCTCTCTCTTCTACTCTAGAGTCTCAAGGCCTATGCTCCCCTTTTAGCGATTGTTTTCATATTATATCTAGATAGATTTTAAAATTTTCATTGTAATTCTGTAAATCCTTCCCCCTTGTGCATGTATATATAGAATATATATATAATGCTATATGGGCTTTTTCTATAGAGCATATAGTACCTGCTGTCCCAGTCACGTGACAAACCCGGTCATCTGTTTAGAATGAAAAGTTTTGTCTTTTCAAACTTACATGCCAAGCATGTCACATTGCCTTTGATTAATTCCACGCCCATTTGTTGGCTTTTCCAAAATAGCTCTTAAAGATTCACTCTTTTCAAAAATGAATAGAATTCCAAGAAGTAAAGTGAACCAGAGGAGAGAATCCAAGTTAAATGTTCACAAATCACCCACATCAACAATGGGCTATTATTCTCTCAGATACACATCATTATTGTCTCTTAAAAGCAAAATAAAATAAAAACAAAAAGAGCAGATTAACTCTACTGAAAATAATCTGCCTCAGAAATCCCATCATTTTTTTCTCAGAAATGTTTCTGTCATATAGACTGATAAACTCTGTGCTACTTTTCAGGGTAAATACGAAAAAAAAAATCACCACTGAGAATTGAAATTTAAAAATAATGTTATTGTTTATGTTTTAGTGGACTCATAATGAATTTTTAATAATAAAAAAATCATAGAACATGGTTACCCAAGGTAATAGGACATCCTAAATAACCCTTCCCTTCAGAATATTCAAAGGAATATTTAAAGAAAAAATATTTAAAATAGAGGTGTTAAAATAGACTTATAATGAGCCAAAGCAATCTCCTGCAACTCATTAAATAATACTTTAATAAACAAGCACTCTAAATTGACAATGATACATCATAAAAGTAGAAATATGCTCAGTAAAATCTCAAATATAACTAAAGCAATAACTAAACTGGACAATCAAGGATAGCAAAACATTTAGCTAAGGGCATTTTTAAGTGCACCAGTGATCTAACGCAGTGGTGAGACGGTAACTTCTCTAGACAAAGCAAATTCTGTTTCTGAAATTTAGTAACAAAATTAGTAACTGGAAACAGACTAGATGCCAGATTAAAACAATTCTATGTCTTCAATTTCTGCGTGAACGTTCCATGCAACTGTGAAAACTACCAAAGAGTTCAAACCAGGATATTGAGCCTGTAATTTTAATTGGTATTTCTACTTTACATAATAAACACATGGCTCCAATTCTTCATTCATCTGGGATCTTTCAGGAATTAAGGTTATTATAATTTTTTATGAATTCCCAAATTTGAGAACATGTGCTTCCAATCCAAAGAGCCTTCTGCCAATGTATCCAGAAATATTATACGCACATGTAATTGCTTACCCTGTCTTACACTATTCATAACCCTCCTCATTCCCTGCTTTCACTCTCAGCTCTGTTCCAGCCATGAGTAAATGTCACAAATAGCTCAAGAGCATTTACGCTTTATGCCGAGGGCATCTCTCTTTTTGTGGGCCTCAATCAAAGCTGGCAACTTTTCAGGTGAGCTGATTCAAAGCAGGATACACAAAGTGTGGCTATGCTGTTCCCAAGGTACACCAAGAACTGGGCCTCTTTCTAGTGGCACAGGGCCGAAAGCTCAGCAAGTTGTTTTTCACATGTGGGAATGTACTGATACATCCCGGATGAACTTTTAGTGTTACAGCAGGATCTGGCATTAAGGTTGACTGGCCTTCCCTTCATTCAAGGGGATCTGATAGTATAAACAATTTAGTTAGGAAATTGACTAAAGTACTGGATCATGACTTTCTTTTTATGACTTAAGTAAGACTCTGTTCACTAGACCTAGAGTTTTGTTTAGTTTTATAATCGGTGGTTGCCCCTAGGGAACCCATCCATAATCAATTAAGCATAGCAGATGGCTCTTCCAGCAGGACAAGCTGATGACCCTACCACTCCCACTGCCCGTTGTGGTCTTGCCTGTTCTCTGCCAACCCAGGATACTCCCATCCCCAAAGCACTGCTTATTTCAAATGCAACAGCTCGTTGCAGCATTTCTGGCTGGAGAGAACAGCTGGTAACTTATGTTTTTAAAATACCTGCGCTGCCTTCATCAATATATGTTTCAGATATTGAAAAGGCAATGATTTAGACTCTCTAGATTTGACTACTTCTATAATTTCTAAAATTAGACATTTTTAACAATCTAATATCTCAATGTTCTTTTACTATCATGTGAATTTGTGTGTGTGTGTGTGTTTGCATGTGTGCTATCCAAGACAAAAAAAAAACTGTTAGAACTCAGCTAGCCAATTCCATATAGAATCTCTGCTAAGTGAATCACGTTGACAAATTCAGTAAAACTGAAATTATACTGCACTTTCCTCAGTCAGGCATCCATGCTATCCATTCTCACATATATTTCTCAGTTTAGAGATAATATACATTGGCAAGTTCCTGCTTTTCATTCTTTTGTTGCATAAAAATTTACCTTCTAGGATTGATTTTGGACTCAGGGGCATTCCAAGGTATAAATCTAATTAATGGTCTATGGATGGAAAGATATGGGACTTGAAGAAGATTATTGACTTCTTTCTCAAAGGGAACACTCCCAGATGAAAGTGTATTGGTATCTGTAAGCATGGGAGGAAATATCTTTTCAGAAAACAGACAAAAAAAAAAAGAGTCATTTTTCTGTCCAGAAAGGTTCAATGGAGACTTAGAGGGGTTTGGAGGTTCAAATTATTCCAAAGCCTCTGGTTTAGTTTTTCCTAATCAACGTCCTAACTTTCATCTAAGAAACCTACCAAACCTCTGGTAGTAGTCATTAGTGCTGCCCACCAAGTATTTCTGGCCATCACACTGACCTGGGTCCTGGATTGAGGGCAATGCAGAACAGAACTGCCAACCATTCTACAAGGGTCATGTAGTATAAGTGAAAAATAAGTGTTTGTTGTTTTAAGCCACTAAGATTGTGGGGTTGTTTTGTTGCTGCAGCGTAACCACGATTATCCTGACTGATACAGCTCTGAATTACAAAGATGATTAAATGCTAAGTTTGATTCTTGGTTATGTCACTACAATATATACAAGATACAGGATATTCTTTCAGCATAGTCACAGAAGATCCCTGAGTTTATATCAATTTATTAAACGGATCATTTAATAAGTTGAACTTGTCATTATTTTTGTTTTCTTGATATCTCACTTTTTCCTAAGTATCTATAGCCTGCAGTTCCTCATTACTTATGTTCCTTGGTTGAAAGCAACAGAAACTGACTGGCTAACTTAAACAAAAGGGAATTTATTTGGAAAGATACTGGGTTCTTATAGAGAAGACATGAAGTTAGTGGACCAGATGTATTGGAAAGAAACCAAAAGAGCTCTGGAAGACAAGGAAATAAGAAGCAGGCAGCAATGGCCATCTTAAAGCTGGAATAGCTGTTGCTGCCAAGGCATAAATCTAGCTATTCTCTTTGTTTTTATACCACTTGCTCAGACTTCAAGTCTTAAGACATAGTTTCCAATTAGTAGAACTTGGATCACAAACTCACCCACAGCAGTCCCAGAGATGAAAGGGGAAGGGTACAGCCATTCAAAGTTTCATTATTAGAAGAATGGGATTGAGATCCTGACCCAAAAAGATTATACACAGTGGAAGAGAAGTAAATCCTCTAAAAATCAGAAAGATATTAAGATGAGGAATGGGGAGGACGTGGCTTAAGCAGTAGAGCACCCACCTCCCACATGGGAGGTCCTGGGTTCAGTTCCCGGTGCCTCCTGAAAAAACGAAAACAACACGCAAAACTAAACAGAAAAACCAACTCAGGGAAGTCAATGTGGCTCAGTAGTTAAGCACCAGCTTCCCACCTACAAAGTCATGGTTTCAATCCTTGGCCCCTGGTATTTAAAAAAAAAAAAAAAATGAAGAATGAATGCTAGTCAACAACAACACTAAGAAAAGATAGTTTTCTATCAGGAAGGTGAGTAAAGGAGAGGTTATAAGGTATTATGGTAAAGAAAGGTTTATGGCTTCATCATTGTTGTGTCTACCAAAGCAAGATGCTGCTGTCCTATCCCCAAGTACCTGTGAATATGACTTTACTTAAAAATAGAGTCTTTGTGGATGTGATCAAATTAAGACAAGGCATGCTAGATTAGGACGGGCCCTAAATCTAAAGAATGGTGTCTTTATGAGAGGAAAGGACACTGAATCACAGACACACAGGGAGAATGCCATGTAACTATGGAGGCAGAGATGGGAGTGATGTGTTTACAAGCCACGGAATGCCAAGGATTGTTGGCAACCACCAGAAGCTAGGAGAGAGGCATAAAACAGATCTTTCCTCAGAGGCTTCAGAAGGAAACAACCTTAAACACCTTGATTTCACATGTCTAGACACCAGAACTATAAGAAAATAAAGTTCTGTTGTTTTAAGCCACTTAGTTTGTGATACTTTGTTATGGCAGCCCTAAGAAAATAATCCAATTATCTTTCGGGGTATTGCAGGAACTCAGGGTATATTCACTTATCAAAAGCATTTTCTCTTCCAGGATCATGTAATTGAAGGCTGTTCAGAAGCATACAAAACTTAAATCAAACCAGGGTCTGTCGTTTACTAGATGCTCTATGGCAAGTTCCTTAACTTCTTTGAAACTCTGTTACCTTCTAAAGTTGTCTGAGGATTCTGAATTAATATATGTAGAATGTTTGATTCACCCTGCACTAAATAAACATCAGTTTTCTTCCCCTCAGAAATACTATTACTCGGGAAGCAAGTCCTCCTTATTTCTCTAAAGACATTCAACAAAGCACTTTTTCACAGTGCTAAAACCAGTTGAGGACTTTTTTTTTTTTAAAGACTTCATTTTTTTTTATTACATATCCCCCCGCCCTTTTTGCTTGTTCTTGCTGTGTTCATTTCTGTGTTCCTCTGTGTCTGCTTGTCTCCGCCTGCCACGGCAACCCGCCAAGTCAGCTCACTGCATGGCGGGCCACCCGCTCACAGCGGCCTGCCTTGCTCGCAGGGGCCTGCCCTGCCCACGGCGGCATGTCCTGCCCGCAGCAGCTTGCCCTGCCCGAGGCGGCTTGCCTTCTCAAGGCGGTCTGCCTGCTCGAGGACTCCCCAGGAACTGAACCCGGGGCCCCCCATGTGGTGAACCGGCACCCCACCAATTGGGCCACAGCTGGCCTCCCCAGTTGAGGACTTTTGTTCTTCAAAAGACTTTGTCAAGAAAGTAGAGGTAGCCTACTCAATGG
>PVKH010008873.1:0-19191 GCA_004027955.1 Chaetophractus vellerosus | reverse complement strand
CATCAGTCTTTCATCGGAGCAAACTCATCGAGGACCCTTCATCAGTCTTTCATCGGAGCCCCTGGCTTGCAGCCTGCCAGCGGAACCTGGACTTGTGTATCCCCACGGTCACGTGAGAGACTCTTATAAAATCTTATATTTTTAACAGAGATCTCATGTTGATTCTGTTTCCCGAGAGAACCCTGACTAGAACAATGACATATACAAATCTAAAGAAAAAAGGACTAATGTAAGTATTACCTTGACAGTAATAACATTGAATGTTAAAGGAGCAAACTCTCCAATCAAAAGACACAGACTGGGGCTGGCTGTATAGCCCAGTGGATAGGGCGCCGGTTTACCACATGGGAGGCTCTGGGTTCGGTCCCTGGGGCCTCTCCGGGCAGGCGGACCACTTGAGAAGGCAAAAAGCCACCATAAGTGGGCAGAGCTGCCGTGGGTGGGGCAAAAGCCGCCACAGGCAGGGCTGAGCCGCCCACAAGCGGAGCAGGCCGCCTGCGAGTGGGCAAGGCCACTGCTCACTGGTGAAGCTGACTCGGCACATCACCACAGTGGGATGTGGGGGCGGGGGAGACAAAAAGCGGAAAATAAAAAAATAAATCTTTTAAAAAAAAAAGACACAGACTGGCAGAATGGATAAGGAAATATGACATTTGTATACTGTCTACAAGAAAATCACCTTAGACCCAGGGATGCAAGGAGGTTGCAAGTGAAAAATTGGAAAATTATTTTACATGGAAACAATAGCCAAAACAGGGCAGGAATAGCTATACTAAAATTGGACAAAATAGACTTTAAGTGAAAAACTACTGTAAGAAACAAAGAAGGACACTATAAATTTTTTAAAGTGGTCATCTATCAAGAGGAAAGGACAATCATAAATATTTATGCACCTAACCAGAGCATGAGACAATGGCAAAACTAAGGGGAGAAGTAGATGCCCCTACAATCATAGTGGGGTACTATCATACACCATTATCACCATTAGACAGAATATCTTGACAGAGGGTAAATAAAGAAATAGAGACTTTGAATTATACATTAGAGGAACTAGACTTAATGGACATACACAGAACATTACACCCAAATATAGCAGGATATACATTCTTCCCAAGTGCACATGGATCATTCTCCAGGATAGACCACATGCTAAGTCACAGAACAAGTCTCAATAAATTTAGAAAGATGGAAATTATACCAAGTAATTCCTCTGACCACAGTGGAATGAAGCAGGAAATTAATAAGCAACAGAGAACCAGAATAGGCACAAATAAATGGAAGTTAAACAACACACTCTTAAACAATCAGTGGTCAAGTAGGAAATTGCAAAAGAAATCAGTAACTACCTTGAAATGAATGAAAATGAGAACACAACATATCAAAACTTAAGGGATGCAGCTAAAGCAGTGCTGTGAGGGAAATTTATAGCCATAAATGCTTATATTTAAAAGGAAGAAAGAGCTAAAATCAACTGCATACATGAAGGAACTAGAAAAAGAACAAACTAATCCTAAAGCAAGCAGAAGGAAGGAAATTACAAAGATTACAACAGAACTAAATGAAATTTAGAATTAATTTAAAAAGTAGAAAACATTAACAAAATGAAAAGCTGTTTCTTTGAGAAGATTAATGAAACTGACAAATCCTTAGCTGGACTAACAAAGAAAAAAAGAGAGAAGATGCAAATAAATAAAATAACAAATGAGAGAGGGGATATCACCACTGATCCCACAGAAATAAAGAGTATCAGAGGATACTTTGAAAAAGTGTATGTCAACAAGATGGATAACTTAGATGAAATGATCAATTTCTAGAAACACACAAGCAACCTACATTGATGAAAGAATAGAATAATTCAACAGACAAATCACAAGTAGTGAGATTGATGCAGTCATCAAAAACTTCCCAACCAAGAAAAGCCCAGGACCAGATAGCTTCATGGGTGAATTCTCCCAATAATTCTGGAAAAAATTAACACCAATCCTGCTTAAACTTTTCCAAAAAATAGAATTGGAGGGAACACTGCCTAACTCATTCTATGATGCCAAAATCACCCTAATACCAAAGCCCCATAAAGATGCCACAAGAAAAGAAAAGTATTGACCAACCTCTCTAATGAAATTAGATACTAAAATCCTCAACAAATCACCTGCTAATTGTATTCAACAACACATCAAAAGAATTCTAGACCATGATCAAGAGGGTTTTATCCCAGGTATGCAAGGATGGTCTAACATAAGAAAAGCAATCAATGTAATACGAAAGGAAAAAAATCATATGATCATCACTATTGATGCAGAAAAAGCATTTTCCAAGATACAGTATCCTTTCTTAATAATCTGATGCAAAATATCAGGAGTCCATTGGTTTTTATAAAAGGTATTTATTTGGGGTAGAAATCCACAGTTACCAGGCCATAAAGCATAAGTTTCTTCCCTCACCAAAGTCCATTGCCACGTGTTAGAGCAAGACAGCTGCTGACGTTTGCCAGGGTTCAGACTTCTTGGGTTCCTCTCTTCCCAGGGATGCATTTCTCTCTGGGCTAGGCTCCTCTGTTTCTCCCACAAGGCCAGCTGTAGGCTATCAGGTTAATGGCCTGCTCTCCTTCCTCATGACCAAGCTCTCTTACTTCCCGGGGCTCCGGCTCAAGACCACAGCATCAAAACTTCCACAAGTCTGTCCTTTGCCATGCCTTTTATATTTGATTCCCCACCCACCAAGGGGTGGGGCTCAATGCCCTACTGATGTGGCCTAGTCAACACCCTAATCATAACTTAATCATGCCCAGATTAACAGACCAGTTTACAAGCATAATCCAATATCTATTTTTGGAATTCATAACTATATCAAACTGCCAAACTGCTACACCATTTATGAAATTTATTTGTAAGAGCAAGGAGCCCTGAATGGCCAAAAACATATTGAAAAGGTTGGAAGAATCATGCTACCTGACTGGCAGGAACAAAATGACCAAGTTCTCTCCTCTTCCCTGTCTATGGCTCTCTCTTCCTGTCCCATCTTCTATTTGTCTTCTTGAGAAAGTGTCAGTTTATGTAGCCCACCAAGAGGGTGGGGACTTAAACTTAGTTATACTCTACCGAATCCAAGCCCTAATCTTAAAATAATTTAATCAATGACATCTCAGCTGAAACCAATACAGTCAAAGGGTATCATAGGCAGAGGAACAGATCAGTTTACAAACATAATCTCTCTTATTTTTTTTTAAAGATTTATTTATTTTTATTACATATCTCCCCTTCTCCCCCCTCCCCCCCGCTGCGGCGACGCGCCGAGACTGGTCACTGCGCAGGCGCGGCTTTCCCTGCTTGTGGGCGGCTTCTGCTTCCATTCATGACTGGCTTTTCAGTTCGCGGGTGGCTGGCTGCGCTCCATTCGTGGGTGATCTGCCCTGCCCGTGGCGGCTTTTGCCCTGTCCGTGGCAGCTTCTTGCCCTGCCCACGGTGGCTCTGGCCCGCCCATGGCGGCTTGCCATTCTCAAGGCAGTCTGCCCACTAGGAGAGGTCCCCAGGAAACGAACCCGGGGCCTCCCATGTGGTATGCCGGCGCCCTATCCACTGGGCTATCGAGCCGGCCCCGTACAGTCATTCTTTATACTCAAGATCCCCCTATCCCTTTCAGAGATTTCTTACCCAGATGGCGCAGATTTCTTTCTTATAATCAGTGCAAGGTCAAGCCTTGAGTACTTTATTAAGGATGCAAGAACTGCTGTAACTGTCTCAATAAAGTTTATATATTAAAATACAGATAGCATTATCCTAAGGGTTCTCTATTCCAATAAGTTATTATTTAATTTTACCACCTGTGTGCAGAGGCTGAATTAGGCTCTACTACAATTTTAATATGAACTTGAAAATTTCCATAAGAACCATATGCATATGGCAATTCAACCTTCAGTTCCCAGTTCAAATGTGACATTTTTGAGGGGTTACATCACATGATTTTCCTTCAAAACATTTTATTTAAAAATGTGTGCTACTCATTTGATTCGTGTCTCTTTCCCCAACAGATTGTAAATTCTTTAAAAGCAGATACCTTGCCTGTTTTGCCCACCATTTTATCCACAGTACTTAGAACAGAGAACAGAGAAGATTCTACATAATTGTTCACTTAAATGAGGGAATTCATGAGGGAATGAATGTATAGATGATAAAAGAGCTGGGATGAGACTTTCTCATCATAGAAACTGTGTCCTTAAGAAATCTTGTTGACACCAACCAATCTTCAAACCTGTACCCTGTATTTAGTGTGTTTATCACTTTTCAATAGCCCAGACTCAGGGCTAACTTTGAGTCCTGTAAGGTTATCTGAAATCTGTAGCCATGTGGCTCTTCTGGATACAAGCACACCCAATCTTTAATTTGTCCAGACTCTTCAGGTTCTGACTCAGCAGAGTGGATTAAGGGAAAATTATCAAAGTCCAGAAGCTTCTTGTCTAAAGAGCTTCAAATAATGTCCATAGGATCAGAGTTTCCCCCAAAACTGAAAGCAGTTTTGGACCCTGTATTCAGCTATACTTGAAGATGGGGAAAAAGTGAAGAAGAAAAGAGTTAGCAGTGAAAAGAGAGAGGCAGCAGAAGAGAACATTGGCTTCTTAACACAAGTGTTGGAAATGAAGGAAAAAAATAATTATGTCATTAGTCATATCATCACACAATTCCTGGATAATTATAGCACATTTCTCATTGCTTAGGTTTTATGAACTGATCAATAGATTGTTGAGTAAGTGATGTTATCTCTTGAAGCTCAAAATATAGTAATTGGAAGTATAGTAAGAACCCAAAGTTTATATTTAATATAAGTTTCCATCTTTTATCTATCAGGGGGGAATTGAATAGGGACATTGTGGTTTATAATACCTCAAAATTCCTTAGCTGTAACACTGTATGCAGACATAATTAGTGGTGGGAATGGAAATTCCCTGCACTGAGAATTCTGGCTTTATTGCTATTAAATCCTCTGCACAGAGGTTGGGCCAGAAGGTCTTAGAACCACTTGCTCCACTTCCCCCTCCTATCCTGACCCCATTTCTGCTACTGAGGAGATTTCCTCCAATATAAACCTCAGATGTAAATGGCACCTGTTGCCATAGCAGCTAAAACATTCAGTTCTACCTTCCTCCTCTCAGGGAGACATTAATGCATTCAGTACCTTTCTTGGGGTTAAAATACAAGTTAGAAGTTAGGCTTGGATTAGCCTCAGATATTTTCTCGATCACTGATATACAGCGTCCGCATGAATCCCTTGACTGATGGTATTCCAAATCATCATCAAATCACATGCAGCCTCCAAAAAGAATCAGCCATACGATTGATTGATGGCTCCATACTTTTAAAAATTTGCCCCTTGAGTTTTGTCTTTATTAAAGAAGTTGTGGGTTTACAGAATTGATGGCTCCATATTAACACTGTCTCTCTAGGGGCTCTTCTAAGAATCCTATGGCAAAAAGATAACAAAGAACACTAATTGAGCCTGAACTTCCTGTTGCTTAGAAAGCTGGTTACTAGATTCACATGTTTGATTCCCTGCAGTTTAATTTAGCAAGCAACGCTCCATTAAGGTTGCCACCTCCGCCCCCTACCCCCGAGATTGAGTCAGATAATCACCTGCTTATACTTAGAAGCTCTCACATCCCTTCTAATTTCTTTTGTTTTCTCAATGGAACTACTCTCTGCTTGATTGGCTGAAAGGATGAAAACCTAACTGAAAGGGAAGTGAGATTCTTTTGTTTGAAGCAACTGTTCTCTCTATCTCTATCATCAGAAACAGGAAAGGCAGAATGTTCTACAAATACTGTCACCACATTTATTGCTAAGTTTGTTCAAGTCTATCCATTTCCAAGCATGATGCCCTGAGACCATGGAAAACCAAGTGGAGATGGACTCTAAGGAAGGGAAGCAAAACAAATAGGAGAACATATGTCTACACAGTGACTTGTACACAATGTTCATAACAGCTTTATTCATAATATCCAAAACTGGAAATAACCCAAGTATACATCAATGGGGAAATGGATAAACAAAATTCTACTCAGCAATAAAAACGAATGCTTTACTACATAGACAAATCTCAAATGCATTATACGGAATTAAAGTAGTATGCTGTACAATTATACATATATATATAGTCTGAAATGCAGGCAAACAATATATAACTAACTAAAAAGAGTTCAATTGTCCAAGAATAGCTTTTACAAAATTTCAGAATTGCCTATATATATATATATATATATATATATATATATACATTCCAGACAAGAAGCTAAGAAGCTTCTTCAGACCCATAGCAGATTGCTCAACATTTTCTAAGCACAAAGAATTGCATATTGAAAGCTACATGAGAAATTAAAACTCTTTGATGAGCTTTCACCTGTGGTCTAAACCTCTGGTAACTCAGGGAATAAAGTTTTTGTTCTACTAACTCTCTAGCTGGAAATCTTATTAAAATACCCACAAAGGCATGTAAAATTCAGCAGCAAACACATGAATGCCTGATCAGTTAATGGAAGAATTTATGTCCTAGGAATTCTACTCTATACCAAAGAAAAGTCAAGAACAGGGGTCTTAAGACACGTCTACCTTCACAGGTGGAGGCACAACCTCAAGATTTACTCTCTGCTGACTCCAGGGACAATTACAACCATGAATTAAATAATTTGCCCAAAGTACACACAGCTATAAAAAAATGCCAAAATAAAGCACCATTTTTATGACACCACGACCACCTTCTTTCGATATATTCTCTGTTTAATCATACCATTTCTTCCACAGCAACTTTATATATGCTGATGTAGACTTCACATGAAGCTTTGTCCCACTCTTTCAGTTGGAAAAAAATGACATATTTATTGTCCACGAACACATTTGTTTTCCAATAAATGAACTCTTAGAAAGGTCATTGTATTTTGAGATGTAGGGAATATCTATTGCCAACCCAGATATTTTACTTTTACATCAAGCTGTAATAACTTAATATACACATATAAATTATCAGAGGTGGGGCAAGATCATGGTAGAGCAGCGAGCTTCAAGAGTCAGTTCATCCTACAGTGCAGTTAGTAATCACCCAAAGGCATCTAAATCACCTGTTTGGGGGACCCAGGAGACCAGAAGAGCATCCTGCAACATCCTTGAAAGAATGTCTATCTGCAGTGAAGATTCCTGAGTAGAGCACTCCACACCATGTAGGTTGGTGCCCATCCCCTGCTGGTGGCACAAGATGCCTTGGGAGCTAGTCCCTGGCTGGAGTTAGAAGCTCCATTTCACAAAAATAGTGGAGAAAGAGTCAAACAGCTTCCCCCCCATGTTCTTGCTTTCTTCCCCCTATTCTGGCCTTCTTCCTCCTGCCTGGAACACCTTAGCCAAGAACCTAGAGAAAATCTGGCAACATATTTGGCACTGCGGTCCAGGAGGCATTGAAAATCAGATTTGGGTTTCTCCTGTTACAAATTGGTTAATGGTGAAAGCTATTAAAGTTAAAGAAATTGTCAACTGGGTGCATTTATCCCAAGTGAAGCCAGCTGCCCAAGGAAGTGCCAGCTCACCAGAAGTACCTGACGGGATGTACAAGTGCCAGTCATTGGATGTCCTGAAATACCTCTTCAAGATACAAAGCTAAGTAGTAATCAACATCTTGTTAGCCATATGGGAACTTCATCCAGCTTCACCCAGGTTGCCAGATCCATCTTCCTCCAACCATGATAGAATAGTAGGAGGGTTTTACATCTTGTCAGGCAGGGCCTATTGCCCCTAACCAGCAGGAAGTAATTACAGAAGAATGACCATCATCCTTCAGCACCCCTTTAAGAATAAAGGTGTAAACTCTCTGAGGGGGGAATGAAACAGGCTAGTTAGGGGACCAATAGAAAGATCTGGAACCCGGCAGAAAAACCACCACCATTAAACACATGGACATTGGTACCCCCAGGATGGCTGCTGGAAGAACTTGCAAGAACCCCATTCGGAACAAGTTTTCCTCTGGAAGCCAGGAGAAGCCCAAGGTATTCTTCAGGGACTTTATCAGCCCCTTCCTCTCTACCTGGGACCCATGATCTGTTGTTTTCTCCCATTTCTCTTCTCACCATTCCTTAATAAATTACTGGCCTAACTTTAAAAAAAAGAAAAAGTCGATCAGGCATCCACTTCAGCTACTGATTAGTAAATTTGGCTGGCTAAAGTCCAATCCTAAGTACAGCTAAAGTTTGGACCTGCCCAAGTTGAAAAGAGGCTGGTAGCCTCCATTTCAATTCTGCCTATGGCATGAGGGGAAGCAGGGCTTATTGAAAATCATAGTTATGGGGGACAGGCTTCTTTCCACCCAGGTCAGATTGCTGCCCTAGCCTGGGCTCCAGCCCTGCCTGCAGCAGGGAGGAAGCTGGTAGGACCTGCACAAGGCTCTCCAGGCAATTGTAGTCACTTTGGGCCTGTACAGACTAGACTGTTGGACATCTACATGGATACATCCCCACCCCCAATAGGACAGGAGGGGTGCAGTGCTCCCCCAGCCTCTGGGCAACTACAGCTGCTTTCAGCCACACAGACAAAATTGTTGGGCACAACTAGGGCTCCATCCCTGCCAATGACAGAGCAAGAGGAGGGACAGTGCTCCCCCAGACTCTCTGGGCAACTGCAGTCACTTTGGACCCACACAGACAAGATTGTTGGCCAAACATGTGGTTCCATCCTTGCCCCTGGCAGAGGATTAGGGGGCCAGTGTTTCATCAGTCTATCTGGGCAACTGTGGTAAGTTTCAGCCCATACCACTTAGTTTGCTGCCACACCTGTGGCTCCATCCCTGCCCTCATGCATGGGAGGAAGGTGCCTGTGTCTTCATCAGTCTCTTGAGAAACTACAGATGGTCTTGGCTTCCATGGCTTGGATTACTGCACACAGCTGTGGTTCCATCCTCACCCTGCAGGGGGGAAAGGTGGGAGAAGCATCATCAGTTCCTGGGGCAGCTTCAGCCTCCAAAACTTACAGTATCAACTGCACCCTTGGCTCCCATTCTGCCCCCAGCAAAGGAGAAAGGGCAAGAAATAGATGAAAAAGAACTGAAGAAATGCACATTGGCTAAACACAAAATATTATAAAGTTCCAAAATAAGTTGAACCAATGTCAAAGAGGGGCTGTAGCACAAAGCCAATCAAATAGAAAGCTCTAGACTAAAGAGAGAAATGGAGACCAAAATAAATACATCAAGTAAATCAGATGCCAAGACATCAACAAACAATTACATGCCACACCAAGAAACAGGAAGATCTGGTCCAGGGAAAGAAACAAACTCAACCGCCAGATAACATAAAGGATTTGAGACAACTGATCACAAATGTTCAAACAAATCTCCTTAGTAAATTCAATGAGATGCTTAAAAAGATTAAGAATATTAAGACATTGGGTGAGCACAAAGAAGAATTTGAAAGCATACATAGAAAAATAGCAGATCTTAAAGTAATGAAGGGCTCAGTAAATGAAATTTGGACAACACTGGAGGCATATAACAGCAGATTTGAAGAGGCAGAAGAAAGGATCAGTGAGCTTTAAGATAGGGCCTCTAAAAGCAAACAAACAAAAGAACAGATAAAGAAAATAATGGGAAAAAATTGAACAGGGTCTCAGGGAAATAAATGATGACAAAAGATGTGCAAACATATGTGTCATAGGTGTCCCAGAAGGAGAAGGGAAAAGGGACAGAAGGAATATTTAAGGAAATAATGGTAGAAAATTTCTCAACTCTATGGAAGGACATAGATATCTGTGTCCAAGAAGCACAACATACTCCAATCTGATAAATTTGAATAGAACTACTCCAAGACACATATTAAGTATGTCAAATACCAAAGATAAAGAGAGAATTCTGAAAACAGCAGGAGAAAAGTGAATCATCACATTTAAGGGATGCCCAATAAGATTAAGTGCTGATTTCTCATCAGAAACCATGGAGGCAAGAACACAGTGGTATGATATATTTAAGATACTGCAAGAGAAAAACTGCCAGCCAAGAATCTTATATCTGGCAAGACTGTCTTTCAAAAATGAGGGTGGGAAGTGGATGTGTCTCTGGTGACTGGGCTCCTGCCTACCACATGGGAGGTCACTGATTCAGATCCCGGTGTCTCCTAAAGAAGACAGCAAGCTGGCATGATGGGCAGGCATGGCAAGCTGACACAAGGGACACAAGAAGAAAAAACATAATGAGCGACACAACAAAGAATGGAGCAGAGGTTCCCAATGCCTCCTAAAGAAGACAGCGAGCTGACGCAACAGGCAGGCATGGCAAGCTGATGCAACAAGATGATGCAACAAGAGTCACAGGGAGGAAAACCATAACAAGAGACGTAACAAAGCAGGGAGTGGAGTGGCTCAAGCGATTAGGTACCTCCCTCCCACATTAGAGGTCCCAAGTTCGGCTCCCGGTGCCTCCTAAAGAAACAAGGAAGACAAATAGACACAGAAAGTGATAAACAACAAGGGGGTGGGGAGAAACAAATTTTTAAAAATATGGGCAAGTTTAGAGTATAAACAGATAAATAGAAACTATATTCACAGATAAGTAGAAACTCAGAGAGTTTCTAAGAGACCAGCTTTGCAGGAAATACTAAAGGGAGTGCTACAGAAGAAAAGACAAGAGAGAGGGGCTTGGAAGAGAGTCTAGAAATGCAGATTACATCAGTAAAAGTAACTAAAATGTAAAAAGAGTGGTGAAAATAAGATATGACAGATAAAACCCAACGTTAAAATGGGTGAAGTAAGAACTTTCTTGACAGTAATAACATTGAATGCCAATGGATTAAACTTCCCAATCAAAAGACACAGACTGGTGGAATGGATAAGAAAATTTGAGCCATCTATTTTCTGTCTACAAGAGACTTATCTTAGGCCAAAGACACAAATAGATTGAAAGTGAAAGGCTGGAAAAAGATAGTCCATGCATGCAATAACAACAACAAGAAAAAAGCTGATATAGCTATACTTATGTCAGAGGAAATTGACTTTAAAAGCAAAGCTGTTATTAGAGACAAGGAAGGACATTATATATTAGTAAAATTAGTAGTTCATCAAGAAGAAATAACAATCATAAATGTTTATGCACTGAACCATGGTTCCCCAAAATACATGAGGAAACACTGGCAAAGTTGAAGGGAAAAATATGTATCTCTACAATAAGGGTAGGAGATTCAATATAACACTCTCATCATTGGATAGAACATCTGGGCAGAGGATCAATAAAGAAGCAGAGAAATTGAATAACATGAAAAATGAACTAAACCTAATAGTCATATTTAGAACATTACACCCTCAAAAAGCAGAATATACTTCTAAATTGCTCATGGATCTTACTCCAGGATAGACCACATGTTGGGTCACTAAAAGATCCCAATAAATTTTAAAAGATCAAAATTATACAAAGTACTTTCTCTGATCATAATGTAATGAAGCTGGAAATCAAGAAAAGGCAGAAAAAAGGTTAAAATTTAAAAATATATAGAGATTAAACAACAAACTCTTAAATAATCAGTGGGTCAAAGAAGAAATTGCAAGAGAAATCAGTAAATATCTCAAGATGAGTGAAAACAAGAAGGCAATATATCAAAACCGGGATACAGCAAAGACAGTGCTGAGAGGGAAGTTTATAGCACTCAATGTACATTAAAAAAGAGCTAAAATCAATGACTTAACTACACAACTGGTAAAACTAGAAAATGAATAGCAAACTATTCCCAAAGCAAGCAGAAGGAATGACACAACAAAGATAAGAGCAGAAAAAAATGAAATTGAGAACAAAAAAGAGAGAATTAACAAAAACAAAAGTTTATTCCTCAAAAATAACAAAATTGACAAGTCTTTAGCTAGATTGACAAAGAAAAAAAGAAAGAAGATGCAAATAAATAAAACCATAAATGAAAGTGGGGATATTACTACTGACCCCATGAAAATAAAAGAGATTGTAAAAGGATATTATGAACAAGCATGCACCAACTAACTAGACAACGTAGATGAAATGGACAAATTCCTAGAAACATACGAAAATCCTACACTGACCCTAGAAGAAATGGAAGACCTCAACAAACCAAACACAGGTAAAGAGATTGAAACAGTCATCAAATGCCTCACCAAAATGAAAAACCCTGGACCAGATGGCTTCACAGGTGAATTCTACCAATCATTCAAAGAAGACTTAATACCAATCTTACTCAAACTCTTCCAAAACATATAACAAGAGGGAACACTACCAAATTCATTCAATGAAACCAACACACCCGAATACCAAAGCCAGATAAAGATATTATGAGAAAAGAAAATTACAGACTTATTTCCCTAATGAATATAAATGCAAAAATCCTCAATAAAATACTCACTAATTGAATCCAACCATATATTAAAAGAATTATTCATCATGTTCAAGTGGATTTTATCCCAGTCATGCAAGGGTGGTTCAACATAAGAAAATCAATCAGTGTAATGTCACATTAAATGGGCATCTTGATTGATGCAGAAAAGGCATTTGACAAAACCCAGCATCCTTTCTTGATAAAAATATTACAACAGATAGGAATAGAAGGAAGTTTTCTCAATATGATAAAGGGCATATATGAAAAACCCACAGCTAACATTGTACTCAATGGTGAAAGACTAAATGTTTTCCCACTGAGACCAGGCACAAGATAAGAGTGCCCAGTGTCACCACTGTTGTTCAATATAGTGCTGGTGATTCTACTTAGAGCAATCGGGCAAGAAAAAGAAATCACAGGTGTCCAAATTGGAAAGGAATAAGCAAAATGTTTGCTATACACAGATGATATGATTCTATATCTAGAAAGTCCTGAAAAATCTACAACAAAGCTACCAGAGCTAAAAAAAAAGTGAGTTGAGCAGAGTGTCAGGTTACAAGATAAATACACAATAATCAGTAGCTTTTCTATACACTCATAATGAGCAATTTAAGGAGGAAGTCAGAAAAAAATCCATTTACAAAAACTACTAAAATAATCAAATATTTAGGAATATACTTAACCAAGGATGTAAAGGACCTATACTCAGAAAAAAAAACAATGCATTGGTAAAAGAAATCAAAGAAGACCTAAATAAATGGAAGGATTTTTCGTGTTCATAGATTGGAAAACTAAATATTGTTAAGATGTCAATTCTACCAAAATTGATATGAAAATTCAATGCAATCCCGATAAAAAATTCCACAAGCCTTTTTTAAAGAAATAAAAAACACAATTATCAAATTCATTTGGGTAACGGGCCCCAAGTAGCCAGAAACATGTTAAAAAGGAAGAATAAAGTCAGAGGACTCTCACTTTTGGACTGTAAAGCATTTTACATAGTTATAGTGGTAAAAACAGCATGGTACTGGTGTAAAGATAGACATATAGACCAATGGAACCAAATTAGTTGTTCAGAAACCTCACATTTATGGCCAAGTGATTTTTGACAAGGCTGTCAAACCCATCCAGCTGTGTTGGAGCAGTCTCTTCAACAAATGGTGCTGGGAGAACTGAACATCCATATCCAGAAGAAAGAAGATGCCTGTCTCACACCTTATACAAAAATTAACTCGAAATGGATCAAATACCTAAATATAAAAGCTAGAACCATAAAACTCTTGGAACAAAATGTGGGGAAAACATCTTCAAGACCTGGTGTTGGTGATGGTTGCTTAAGCCTTACAATCAAAGCATGAGCAATGAAAGAAAAACTAGATAAATGGGACCTCCTCACACTTAAACACTTTTGTGCTTCAAATGACTTTTTCAAGAAGATGAAAAGCAAACCTACTCAATGGGAGAAAATATTTGGAAACCACATATCTGATAAGGGTTTGTTTTCCATGTTATATAAAGAGATCATACAATTCAAAAGGGCAAGCAATCTAATTTTAAAAAGGGCAAAAGACTTAAATACTATAGATATTTTTTCCAAAGAGGAAATAAAAATGGGCAAAAGCACATGAAAAAATGTTCAATATCGCCAAGTATTAAGGAAATGCAAATCAAAACTACAATAAGATATCTTCTCACACCTCGTAGAATGACCATTATTTTTAAAAAACAGAAAACTGCATGTTGGAGAGGATGTGGCGAAAGAGAAACACCCCTTCACTGTTGGTGAGAATGTAGACTGGTGCAGCCTCTGTAGAATACAGTTTGGCAGTTCTTCAGGAAGCTAAATATAGAACTGCCGAATGATCTGCCAATCCCTCTACTAAGAATATATCCAGAAGAACCAAAAACTGTGACATGAACAGACATTTGCACACAGATGTTTATAGCAGCATTATTCACAATTGCCAAAGATGAAAACAACCCAAGTGTCCATCAACTGATGAATGCATAAACAAAATGTGATATATACATATGATGAAATACTATGCTGCAGTAAGAAGAAATGAAATTGGGACACACAGGTAAAGATGGATGAACTTTGAGGATATTATGCTGAGTGAAATAAGCCAGCCACAGAAGGCAAATATTGTATGGTCTCACTAATATGAACTAAATATGAAGAATAAACACATTTTATTAGTCACCCAAAAGGGGAGCTGATGCAAAATACCAGAAATCTGTTGGCTTTTATAAAGGGTATTTATTTGGGGTAGAAGCTTACAGTTACCAGGCCATAAAGCATAAGTTACTTCCCTCACCAAAGTCTATTGCCATGTGTTGGAGTAAGATGGCTGCCAACATTTGCCAAGCTTCAGGCTTCCTGGGTTCCTCTCTTCCTGGGGCTCGTTTCTCTTTGGGCTCAGCTGCTCTGCTTTCTCCACAAGGCCAGCTATAAAATATCAGGTGACCAGCTCTGTCTTTCTCCCTGGGGCTCAATTCTTTCCGGGCTCAGCTGCTCTGCTCCTCTGTGTGTTTACTTCCCAGGCTTCAGCTCAAAACTCTGCATCAAAACCCCACCTCACTCCCCTGCTCTGCCATGTAGTTTTATCTGTGAGTCACTCCCCCTTGGTGGGCAGTGACTCAACGTCCTACTAATGTGGCCCAATCAAAGCCCTAATCATAATTTAATCACGCCCAGGTATACAGCAGTGTACAAACATAATCCAATATCTATTTTTGGAATTCATAAACAATGCCAAACAGCCACACACATGGAGTTAAAATCTAGAATATAGGTTACTAGGAGATAGAATAAGGGCTGAGAAGGGGTAATGATGCTTAATGTATGTAGAATTTTTAATTAGTTTGACTATAAGTACGGAAATGGATAGAGTTGATGGTAACACATTACAGTGAGTATAATTAATACAGCTCATTTATAAATGTGCTTGTGGCTGAAAAGGGCAGTATAGGGACATAAATGTCATTTGAAAGAAAGCTAGAGAATAATCTAGGGACTGTATAGTACAGTGAACCCAGTGGTAGATATAAGACTGTTCTATGAACTAGAGCAAATGTACGTCACTATTACAAGGTGGAAAGAATATGGTGACATGCGGAAAAAATACAATTAATGTAACTTATGGACTATAGTTAGCAATATCGTCATATTCTTGTATCAGTTTCAAAGAAGGGACTATATCAATGCTAAGGATAAATAATAGGGGGTATGGGATTTTTTGTTTTGGACAAAGGGAAGCATTCAAAAATTTACTGAGGCAATGACTGAACAACTCTGTGATGAAACTGAAAGCCACTGAGTGAACACTTTGAATGGAATGTCCAAGGAATGGGACTGTATAACACAGTGAACCATGTAGTGGATGATGGACTGTGGTTAATAGTAAAAATATGAGAGCATTCTCGCATGAACTATAACAAATGTATAATACTCATATATGGTATTAATAATAGGGGGGTGTATGGAGGAATATACCAAATGTAAGCTATAGACCATGGTTAGTAGTAATATTTTGAAGATATTCTTTCATGATCTATAATAATTATTCTATATCCATGTAAAGTGTTGTTGGAGGGGGTGTGTATGGGAATTCTGTATGTCATGAATGATTGTTTTGTAAGCTTACAACTTCTCTAATAAGAAATATATTTTAAAGAGAAATCTATATAAAAGAACTCTACTCCTTATCAGCACTTGGTGTTACCACTTTTTAAAACATTTGCTGTTTAATGTTGTTCTATTTTGTATCTTTATCACTAGATAGAATCAACAGTTTCTAACATTATTGTTTTCTAATTGTATTTCCCCTTTTGAATTGTCAATCCATGTCACTTATCTGCCTACCTTTGTAGCCCTGATATTTTTCCCATAACTTTGAATGTGTATTTATTAATTTCTAGGCATTAAATTGTTGTATCTGAAGTAACTATTTTGTGGTCCATTTTATTTTTTACTATTTTTTCACCCTAAGGAAATTTTAAACTTCTACGTATTAATATATTTCCATTTTTCCTATTATTACTTAGAGGTTGAAAATTTATCATTCCTGCATAGATAAATATACTTATTGTATTTTCGTCCAGTTCCTCCATTATTTGATGTTTTATATTTAATCCTTTAGTTTGATGTTTCAAAACATTTCATTCTTTAGCACATGAGCAGAAACAAATATATCACAATTCCCATTCTCAATGCTAGCTATAAAGCTATTCTACAACATGATTCTGCAAATACTTATTCTTCACTTCACTCCTCACCAAGCACCCCCTCACCTAAACCCCATGAAAATCACTGCCTTTATTCAAATGGAGTATATTTTGTTGGTTTGTATAAAGCGATTTTTAATACTTCAAAATGCTAACCAATTTTCCCAATTTTACAGAGCTAATAATTTTTCCCTTCCCTCGCCACATTTTAGAAAATTTGCTCTTTTTGTGAGGCTTATTTATACACACTTGATCCTACTCATTATTTCCTATTTTTATTTTCGACCACTACCAAAATGTTTTAAATATTATTACTTTATTTCCAGTGTTACTATCTGGTATGTATTTATCTCCCCATCCTGTTTTTTTAATACACTTGCTTTAATTTTTTCACCTAGTCATTTTTCAAGTGATTTTAGAAGTTTCTATTGAATTCTTAACACTCCCATATCCATGTCAATTTCACAGACTTAAATTTGGAGCTAGAGCTTTGAACACTTCTTGTTCCAGTGGGGAGCCCTGGTGTGTGCTCGTTTTCTATTTCACAATTAACCACTCCCTCAGTGTATTTCCTGTAAGAGGTATCTACATCTCTGCCATCACCATGTAATTTAATTTGGAATATGCACAGTGGAATGTGAACAGCATATAACATGACCAGGTGGAAATTTTAAGGGCCCCAAAAATTTCTGCCAGCCCCCTCATTTCTACTCTTTAACATGAGAAAGGTATTTCCCAGACAGGGGCTCCTTCTTCTACCTGGGATCCAGAATAAGAAGACGTATGGATCCAAAGCCAGGAGCAGAGAGAGCCTAGGGCCACTGAGCTCGGAGGGTCATTCATTACCAAAGCAAAGCTGATCATCACTTTTGGATTTGGGTTGGACATTAGGTTAACAAAAGG
This sequence comes from Chaetophractus vellerosus, assembly GCA_004027955.1. Taxonomy (NCBI): domain Eukaryota; kingdom Metazoa; phylum Chordata; class Mammalia; order Cingulata; family Chlamyphoridae; genus Chaetophractus; species Chaetophractus vellerosus. The sequence continues at coordinate 1,715 of PVKH010008873.1, read as the reverse complement.
CCACAAAGGGGCTTCAGCTTGGATTAGCAACAGACTTCCCATACTAGTGTTCCGGTCAAATGATACCTGGATAGTGGGTAGAGATGAGGTTAGCTATAACATGTTTTTTATCCTGCTCCTTCAGTATGGAATGTATAGAAATCTCTACTGGAGTTTTAAATATTCTTCAATATTTTATGTAAGCCAGTGAGGACTTACTTATTTTTTTCAGTTTAAATGGCCTTCTGTGCTATCTCCTGAGAAATTAGGAAAGGAAGTCTACAGTTTTCCCTAACTCAGCTATTTTCCTACACATTGTCCATTGCAGATTATTGACAAGAAGAATAATTCCCTTCCAATCTCAATCCAATTAAAAGTAAGTATTAGGGGAAGTAGATGTGACTCCAGCAGTTGTGCACCCCCCTACCACATGGGAAGTCCCAGGTTCAGTTCCTGGTGCCTCCCAGTTCCTGGTGCCTCCCAAAAAAGAAGACGAGCAGACACAGAGAGCACATAACAAACAGACACAGAGAGCAGACAGCGAGTGCAAACAAAGAGGGGGTGGGTGGGAGAAATAAATTAATTAAATAAATCTTTTAAAATAAATAAATAAAAGGAAGTAATAGAAAGCATTTCTACTTGCAAACATCTGGACGGAAGACAACCATCAGTAGTGATTATATAATGGTTTTCAGTGCAATCATTTATTCAACATTTTATTATGCCCTGAATTAAGTCATACATACACACAGAGAGACATACACATATGCTCAACTGGTAGTAGCCAACCCTGATAAAGTAGAAGAAGTCTATATCCACCTGTAACTTTTGTTCCAGTTAAAGGTAATAATAGTGGAAAACTTCAAAGATATTCATTTTCTTTGCTTTCCTTTTATGATTATTTTGACATGGGTTCACCCATGCAGATTTTTTTCTATGCCAACATTTCCACAATTTAATCACATTAGGTATCATTGTTTAATAGGACTGAACTTTTAGTGGTTGGGCCAGTAAATGGTTGTAGTGATAATTGAATGAATGAACACAAGTTCAGTTTTACATAGAGAATGTAATTTTCAGCCAACCCCATCAATTCCCATTATTCCCTGTGATATCACCAATTTCTAGTATGCTGTCACTAAAGCATTCCTGATCAGATAAATTGAACTGGTACTTACAGATGTACTAGTTAAGGTTTAGGTCAAATTTATAAATCTTTTTAGTAGGTTTATATAAACTGTAAAATTAAACATTCTGCTATAAAATTTGTATTCTGCTTTCAAATTTAACTCAATATCAAAATACTTCACATTGGCCTGAAATCATAGTAACTTTTACCTACATCATAGTTAAGTGAAATGTATTTTGCCATTTATATGGTTTGTATAGCTAGAGGAACTAGCAGATAATTGGATGCTGGAAAAAAAAAAAAAACAGAATCTTAGGTCTGAAGCTCCTCTACTGTACAGAAAAAATGGTGGCCCCAATTCCATGACCCAGAGGCCACACAGAGTTGGAATTTCAAAAGCAGTTAGAGTGGCTATGTCTCCAGAGATTGGAAATGGTTATTGACATTCAGAGAGTCACCTTATTATTATTATTATTTTTTTAATATTTTTTAAATTTCACTCCCCCCCCCTTCTGCTTGCTCTTGCTGTGTGTCCATTCTTCTGTGTTTCTCTATGTTCGCTTCTTGTCTCCCCCCGTCTTTGTGGCGACGCACCGAGTCGGCCCTC
>PVKH010008872.1:0-19195 GCA_004027955.1 Chaetophractus vellerosus | reverse complement strand
CCCATGGCGGCTTGCCATTCTCAAGGCGGTCTGCCCGCTAGGAGAGGTCCCCGGAAACCGAACCCGGGGCCTCCCATGTGGAATGCCGGCGCCCTATCCACTGGGATATCCAGCCGGCCCACAATTTATTGGGTCTTAATGTAGTCTGTACTCATCACCTGTATTGAATATTATTTTTAAATATCCCAAAATTCAATCTAAAATGCATAATATAATATGTTGCTCTTTTTGATGACACTACGGATATTTTAAGAGTCACTTAAAGAAGTTATGTGACAGAATTCACTTATTTCAATGGAAAATAATTAATTATTTGATTATTTCATTGAATCTCACATAACTTGCTTTAATTATTTGTAATTTTAAAATAGAAAAAATACTGAAACAATGCTGACGTTTTACGTATCACCAAATATTTTTCTATTGGTTTTATAAACTGCAGTGTAGTGAAAAGAACACTTGTTTGGAAATTAGCAGAAGTGTGTTGTGATCCCCATTCTACTACCAACTTACCATTTGACTTTGAGTAGATCACAAACTACTGGGGCCACAGTTGCTGTTGTTTTTAAATACCATGTATTTTTTTTAAAACAGTAATTTCTTTTTCTTTCTTTCTTTCTTTTTTATTTATTATACATCCCCCGCTTTCTGCTTGTTCTTGCTGTGTTCATTTTTTTGCGTTCTTCTGTGTCTGCTTGTCTCCCCTCCGTTGTGGCGACCTGCCGAGTCAGCTCACTGCGCGGCGGCCTTGCCCTGCCCATGGTGGCCTTGCCTGCTCAAGGACGCCCAGGAACCGAACCCGGGGCCTCCCATGTGGTAAACCGGCACCCTACCAATTGAGCTACAGCCGGCCCCCCATGTATTTTTTAATTAATAATTTTTTTGTTAGAGAAGTTGTATAAAATATGTAAAATACAGCTCCTATACACCAATCCTATTATTAACACCTTGCATTAGTAAGGTACTTTTACATATACATACATTTCTTTGCAGATACATGAAAATTAAGTTCAAAGCACTCTTCTTGACTTAAATCTTACAAGTGGCAGGTTTTATAAGAGAACATGAGTTTTGAGGAAGCAGTTTCAAAAGAGTGGTAGGACTAGTAGAAGTCAAATTACAACAGTTTTAAGTCAATGTGAGATGGACGAGAAAGGAGAAAATAAAAGAAAGCAATATCACAGATCACTTTCTCAGGAATTTTTGATGAAAAGGTTAACTTTAAGTAAGAGGAATAATTCTAGGAGAAGTAGAGTCAATAAAATGGATGTCCAGGCTGGGAAAATTTGAGTATGTTTATAGACTAAGGAGGAGCCAGTAAAGAGGAAAATAATTAAAACACAAAGGGGAGAGGCTAACTGAACAGGCTTTTAGAAATAAGGAAGAATAATCCTGAAACGGAAGAAGAGAACTTGGAAGATGATACGTAGAAGATTTAAAGTTGACAGGAAGGATGTTAAAGACTTCACAGCAGATAGAGAATGAGACAGGTTGTCTAAGTGCTTAGAGTTAGGAAGGTAAGGTTTGGTTCAAAACCCAAAGAGATTAGGGAAAGCTGTTATAGAGAATAGGGCAACAGGAATAAAAAGAATAAAAGGCAGTATTGAAAACAGACAGCATTAATCTGTTTCTAAGTGAAGAAGCTAGAAGAATATCTGTACCACTGACAAAAACAACACAGTTGGGAAGGAAAATCAGTTTGGGGAACAAGATATAGGTTAAGTTTTAAATACACAGTGTTTGAAATAGTAAGTACTGTAAATAAAAAAGTCCTGAAAGAGAACTAGAAGGAAAAATAACTGTAGAATACAAGAGTAGTTAAGACTCCGATATGTAACATTGAGAGTCATCAAACAGAGGTAACAGCTAGAAATTTTAAAGGTGATGATGAAAAATTTCTATAGCCCTATATATATAGAATTTATAAAGCATTTTCACAGGGGAGCTGGGACCATTTCAAGATGAAAGTCAAGGGACAAATGACTGAGAGCACAGACTTAGGAGGCATTTATAAAATAAATCAGAAGCAAACAGAATGAGTGGCAAGAGAGAAAAAGAGAATGAGGAAAGACCAATATGGAGCAGGTATGGAATAGAAGGGTGGGGAGGTAGGGGTGCTTAGTAGAGGTAAAAAAAAATAGTAGATGCTCAAGTGAAAATGATGGAAGAGAAGTACAAGAAGGTCTTCCAAGACTGTGATTAGAAATAAAAAGTTTCAATGGAGATAAACTCAAAGACATGTAGGGAAAAAATCAAAACTATTCAAAAAATTTTAATTCTATATTTAATAGTTTTTAAAGGGTACTAAAAAATACTCTATATATCCCCAAAACATCATCACAAACTGTCACCAAAGCCAAAATGGTGGGAATCATGACAAAGGAGATTAAAACCTAGTATGTGTATGTACCCATAAATATGTACACACACACACACACACACACACACACCTTTAACAAAATAGGAGACTCACACCTGGAAAACGAAGTTATATGCTTCTCTACATCCCAGAAAGGTATAAAAAAGATGGAGACAGACACTAAAATGAGAAAGAGGATTGACATATGAAGATGATATCCAAAAAAATTAGAGGGATATACAGGGATTTATGTGTGTGTGTAAGACTGTAAAATCACTCATCAGGGTGCAGATAAAGTAAATGGGTTTAAATACCACATTCCAGAATACTAGGATAGAGTTAACTTCAGGGTACCAAAGCAAGGTCCAAGCGATATAGCAGATAATAAAGATAAAACAAGAGTCAACGTATTTTCAAACCTTGCTTTCAAAAACAGGAGGCTAACATCATGATGACTATTACTGAGCGAGGCAATGTTTTAGAATAACATTGTCAATCCTTTGAAGTTAATGTAAGGAAAGCTTAACCACAGTCTCCTAGAATCTCCTGGGGATCTAGTTAAAACGGAAATTCTAATTCAGTAGGTTTAGGGTGGTAGTCTGTATTTTTACATTTATATTACATTTTTACAGGCTTTCAGATGATGCACATACAGCTGTTCCATGGACTACATTTTGAGTAACAACGTTAGAACATATTTCTCAGTTTCCTTTTTTCAAGGCAATGATTGGTATACTACGTTAACCCACTACAGTATACACAGTATATCTAATGCTCTTAGACATACCTAATAAATGCCTTTTTAAGGTACTTTACTATGATTTGCATCAGTGTTGGATGAGTTTCAAAAGCTACTATTTTATTTTATTTTATTTTATTTTTTAAGATTTATTTATTTTATTACATATCTCCCCTTCCCCCCTGCTGCGGCAATGCGCCGAGACTGGTCACTGCGCAGGCGTGGCTTTCCCCGCTTGTGGGCGGCTTCTGCTTCCATTCACGGCCGGCTCTCAGTTCGCGGGTGGCTGGCTGCGCTCCATTCGCGGGTGACCTGCCCTGCCCGTGGCAGCTTTTTGCCCTGCCCACGGCGGCTCTGGCCCGCCCATGGCGGTTTGCCATTCTCAAAGCGGTCTGCCCGCTAGGAGAGGTCCCCGGGAACCGAACCCGGAGCCTCCCATGTGGTATACCGGTGCCCTATCCACTGGGCTATCGAGCCGGCCCCAAAAGCTACTATTTTAAAGGTCATGATTCAAGATTTAGAGTATTTAAGATCCTCAGAAATACCCTCCCCACCTCCCATCCCCTTATAAAATCAACTGTTATGCTGTTCTAAAACACTACATTTTTGTCATTTTATTAGGCCAACAATCTATTCCTTTAATCTCAGGGATGAGGTAAAAGCCTTAAAAGATAACACTATCTTTTTACAGGACAGGTCAGTAGATTTCAGTAAAACCTGCTTACTTGCTCTTACAGGGCAGTTAGCACTATAACTTAATCTTTGAAGATAAAGGTAACAATTTGCTTTAAAATATCCTACTGAAAAACACTTAAAGATTATAACAATAACAATTAAATCCTTCTGTTTCAGACTTCTATACTTCAGGTACACATTTAATTAAAGTCTTTTACCAGTGAACAAAGATGTCACTTATAAAAATATATTATTTGTGTGTGCGTGTGTGCACATGTACACTTATTATAAACAATGGGCTGACCTTAAATTCTTGGTGTGAAATTTGAAACTTCTGAAATCTCAAGTTTTAACCAAATTAATGGTCAGTAACAACCTTTCAGGGTAAATTAATTTCAATATGCATTAATGTCTAGAGAACAGAAGTAATATCTTAAACCTGGAAGGACTGCTGAAGATCAGATCCAACTATTTCATATAGTGGGAAGAAAACTGGGGTGCAGAGGCTAAGGCCAAAGTCACATAGCTTGCTAGTGGTACATTAAAAAAAAGGGGGAGGGGGGAGAAGTAACTTAATTTTCACATCTATCAATGTATCATAGTCTACAAAATGTAACTGAAAGAGTTTCTGACTTTTCTGATGACCAAGGTGTAATTAATTCTTTTTTTTAAGGATCCTATAAGTCATTGAGATACCAGAAAGGAAGACTACATACCAACAAAGAAAAGACAATTTAAGAACTTCATAAAAAATGCAATCTGAATAGAGAACGATACATGTATATCACATATCAGGGCTGGGGCTGGGTGGGGATGGGCAATAAGGAGCAAAGAGAAGACACAGGTGATAACCATTTAACTCTCATCTTCTCATTAGACAGGGGAGCTTAACAAGGGGTCTGTGAGCTTGAATTGAAATTCAAAAAGCATCATTCTTGTGGGGACGTGTTGGTGAGGGTCTGACATTTTTATTAAATACTACACAGTACAGTGTGGACTTAGTAAGGGGTCCATGGTTTTCACCTGACTGGCAAAGGGGCCCAGAGAACAAAAACGGTTAAGAGCCCCTGCATTAAAGGTTTGAGGAAAGCTTTCATATACAGAAAAGTATTAAAAAAAAAAATTCCTTTACCCTCATGAATCACTTTTTTAATTGGTAAAATGGGGGATTATATTCGGAGGACTCCAAAGCTTTAAAAAATATGGTAAACAGATAGCACTTGGAGGTGCATGTGGTCACAAGCAATGTCACAAAGAAAAGAAAACCAGAGAAACCCTTTTTAGCCATGAAATAGGGAATTTTGTGCTTATTGCAAATGCTATAAAATTTACTAGCACCAGTGAGAAAACAAGTCACTGGAGAAGTTCCATGTTATCAGAGGCAATGGGCTTTAAATCACAGGCATACATTATTATGCCTAAGCTGACAGATCTGCGCTGCAATGCAGAGTGCAAACAATATTCCAACATCTGCACCAGCAAGGCAGAGACGAGACATGATTCTAGAATAAAGGGCTCTTCAGCTCTTACCTGTTACCTGTGCAACAACTGCTTGGGAAATCCTCCGATTGGCAAGAAAGGCTTTGATTTCCTCTTTTATCACACTGCTGTCCCTCCTAACAAAAACAGAAGACAAGACCAACAATGTATGTTGAAGGTAGAAATCCTCATCTTTGCTAAGAAAGGTGAAGCAGAGAGGGAGGAAGAACACAAAGAATGGACATAAAAATAAAAGGAAAATAGACCAAACTTGTGTGAAAATACGAAATTAAAACAAATCAAGAAACACCAAATATTCAAGTCCTAAGACATCACACCATCAGACAGACGCTTTAGTGAATGCCACAGTAGATATAAGTCTCATACCAGAGGGATGTTTTAATCGCATGCTGCGTATAATTCACATTAGGTACAAGGCTGCCATATGGTACATATAAAGTTTCATTACTGGGGAATGAATATATCTTACACAGACAGAAATCCTAGAAAAATAAAAAGCAACAACAACAACAAAAATCAGAAGTGAGTTGACTGTGGGCTCACTTGTTAACTATATAACTGCACAAATAATGTTCACTTTAAAACCTTTGATGAGGTAATAAATAGAAATCTCTGATAAGGTAATAACAGAATTCATTACCATTTTTAAAACTGCAAAAATACTACCCATTTTAACCTAAAATTTGCTTTCTTTCTACTATGGAAATTAAAACAGGATGGGTTAAATATAACATTTTAATATTAAAAAGGCATTTTCAATTTCCTATTGCATATAATATACACACAATATTTAAAACTATACAATATTCCATGTTCTTGGGATTATTTATTAAAGACCTAATATTTCCTCCATTAAGGTATCGTCTATAAACCTTTACTTATTTAAAAACTCAACAAATTCTCAAAAGACTAGAAATGACACTGAATGGCACAATTTCTGTTCTCTACAAGAACAAACAGGGTGAATAAAAAGAGATTACTTAAAATAAATTTTAAAATTTTACTTAAAACTTTAAAATTGACCAATTTCTCGTTCAAGGCTTTATTTTCAAAAGGATTACATAAATAGAGCACTGATTTTTATTCAAGCTCAAAAGTAACACAGAATAGTAGTAAATTACCTCTAACACAGGGGTTGGCACACTATGGCCATGGGGCTAACCCTGGCCTGCTGCCTGGTTCTGTATAAGCCATAAGCTAGGAAAGGTTCTCACAGGTGGATACTTGCAATAGATTTGATGGCAGTTGTATCTCAAATTCTGATACAGCTGCAAAATTAATCTGGAAAAAAATTTTTAATAAAGCATTGCATTTCAATGTATAGAATGCTCTTCTAGGAAGATGAAAACTGAGTTTAATAAAATATCTACTAAGTTAAATAAAAATGTACTTTTGTGATGAAGAATGATTAAATGCTATTTTCTTTACTACTGACTTAAATTGGAACTTATATCAATTTATTTTATATCAAATTCACCTGCAGTAAGCAATCATATAGAAGAGATAACACTTAATTATTCCAATAGGGAATTTCCTGCTTGTGAATTATTCACAGCCTTGCAGTGGATTATAAAAAGGACTGTGGCAAGGCACTAGAAATCCCAGAAATCTGGAAGTCAGGAGCAGTTCACAGAGCCTCTCAGAGACTGTATTTTTAGATACTTGGCAAGTGTCTAAGTACCCACAATGAGGTAAAAACAAAACAAAACAAAACAAAAAACAACAACTCAACTGCTTTGCCCGAGAGTTTTTTCAAGCTGAAGCAAAAACATAAGACTTAAAAGATAAGGGTGCACTTGGGCAAGTCACTTAATAAAGTTCAACTTAGGTTTTATTATCTGGTAAATTGAGAACACTAATATCTCCTTCACAAGGCTTTAAAAAATCTTCTCCAAGAACTGAAATTAAATAATATTAAGTGCACATATGTATGTGTAAATAATATTAAATGTGTATAATAAATAGCATGAAAAATTTCAAAGCAAAAAGTATTGAAACTGTAAAAGCACTACATAAACACTGACTATTATTTTTATAAAACTTTAGAAAAGATGCCAGGTAAAGAAGAAACAAATGATTTGCTATAACCATGTAAGAGAGTACTATGAGGCACCATGGAAAGATTTTTATGAAGTCTCCTTAGACATAAGCAGTGATGTGTCATTTAGTTGGTTTTACCAGGTACTTTCAAAATAGAAACAGCATTCAACTTTCATTGTGACTAACTCTCTTACAAAGAGAATTACTTTCAAAGAGTTCCATTCTGCTGGATTAATGCTGTTATTTGAACTTTGACACAGGCCCCTCATTCTCTCTTAATTCAGTCTTCTTTTATGACCTGCCTCTCCAACTGCCCACAAACTCTATGAAATCAACAGTTTCTTAGTGTGAAAGCGCCTTCCCTCATTCCAAATCTAATTCTCTCATCTTTTCTTACACCCTACACTTTCTCTCTTCATCTGAAATTTGATATCTCCCTCAAAGAGAATGAATCCATTACCCTTCCCTTCTCTTACATAAATCTCACACTTCCTTATGATTTCTACTCCTAAAGTCTTATGGAATTAAAGTGAAGGGTAGGCAGATCTTTTCTTTGATTCCATTCCTCCAAGATAAGCTACCACTCTCCACTTGCATTTAACTACTAGAAGTCTCTGACATTTCCTCCTGCTACTTTTTACAAATCACTCTCACTGCAGGATGAAATTCTTCCTTTACACCCTTCCCTGCCATTAGTTTTATAACTTGCTAAACTTTCCACTGTTACCTACAGACCTTTTAAAAAATATCTGGATGAATTAATCAGTAATGCCCCATATTTAAGACACAATTGAAATGTCATTTATTCAGAAGTTCTACCCAATCTACCCAACTAAAAAGGATCTCTTATTCCAATGGCTAATTCTAGCATTTCAGTTATACAACTTATATTCTAATGTATTACATGCTATTCAGTATTATAGTTGTTCTTTATCTTATCTCTACTTCTAGCCTGTAAAGTCCTTTAGCACAAAGATTAGGGCTAATTCATCATGGGATTTGTATGTAGTACAGCTTAATTTGTTCAATACATGAAGAAATAGGTAGTTAGAAATAAAATCAATGTAGCTCAGTGACTGAGGGCCTGCTTCCCATGTACGAGGTCCTGGGTTTAATCCCCAGTACCTCCAAATAAATAAATAAATAAATAAATAAATAAATAAATAAATTTTTATGGAACATTAGTTGGGGAGTGGGTGTAGCTCAGTGGCTGAGCGTGTGCTTTCTGTGTACAAGGTCCTGGGTTCAATGCCCGGTACCTCCTAAAGAAAAAAAAATTCTATAAAATGGAAAACCTGACCTAGAGGATTTTAAAAACTGCTTTAATTTCTAATTCTATTCTTAAATATGTTTAAATTCCCCAAATCAGAATGAAAAAAGCTATTTACACTAGCTTAAAGACATGATTTCCTTATCTGTGAACAGGGTATTAAGGACTGCATGTGTAAAAATGGTCTGCTACAAGATCTTCCATATTCTCTTAGTTATTACATACACTACACATTCCTAGGATCCCTTAAAAGCAGTCATCTGACTCAAAGACTTCCAGGGATAGAGCAATATCTACCAAGATAGACTGTCCATGGGTCAGCAGGGACTCTGAAGTCTTTTTTGGGCCTGGCTTATTATTTTCCCATGCTGTGGTTTTTAAATGTATTTTCAGGACTTTTGTACTCTTCTCATAGCTGTCAAAGCCCCACCACTTCCTAAATTATAAGAACTTTAATCGAAAGTTTAAATTGGAGGTGCTGTTTGTAAATACTTAACACCCAATGAAAGCCTAGCCATCTGACAAATCCTTGCATGTTCTCTTAAGAAAACGATGCGGGTCATCACAGCTTCAGCATCTCCTGCTTTATGATGCTTAGCCCCAGCTGCTGATCTGAAAGTTTCCTGTCTTTGATGATTTCACAGTTGGAAAAATAGTATTGTTTATAAAGTCTTTCACATCTGAATAAAAATCTGCTCCCTTTAATTCCCACCCATGGAGATAAACCTATGCAAGTAAATATTCTATTGTTTAGGCATACAGATAACCAGAAAGTCTTGGAACTGTGTACAAATTACTGATAAACTCAAAACACAGTACATGAATAACATCTTTAATGTTTAGATTGTTATTTTATAATATATACACAGTAGAATAGATACACATTAGATGTATACTTGTATTAGCATATGTATATGCACACATCTAAACATATACATATATATAGATTGAATTTATAAAATATATTTAAATGTTATATGGGACTTCATTCTAGCTCTTAGCTTTAAAATCCTTCCTAAGACATCATAGTCAACAATTTCTGAGTTGTCTCTGGACCCAATGGCTTATAATATTTGGAAAGATCTGAAATGATTTTGACTCATTGTGGAATGCCATGTAGACGGGAGAATGTGAACAACAGGAGGTGAACTATGTTGCAGAAGAGAAGCCAGGAGGGCACCCAGGCACCATCCTCCCTGGGCACGAACCACCAAATCCAGCTCACTGGTATTAACCCAGTGCCGCGTGGTCAGGAAGAGCGTGCTGGCCCTCGACGCGGCAAAGAACATGCAGAAAGAGGCTCTGCTCAAACATTTCTCCAAAATTCCCACCAAATAAAGCTTATCTGGTTAGTAAGGGATAGATTTGAAGTGGACAATACCATGTAGGAGGGTAAGCCAATTAAGTTAGTCACACTTAGTTTTGAGTTATATGAACTACCTGGCCTAAAATCTTATTTAAATTTACAGATATCAAAAATTTACAGAGGCAGCAGATGCCAGTGACACATTAGTAACAAAGACATGGGTTAGAATTCAGACTCTTCCACTTAATATTTAAGTTTTCTTGGGGGAAATTATATAAGCGAATCTTAATTTCTCTGACTAGCTTCACGGGATGGTTGTGATGATTAACAGACATTCAATAAATTTCCCCTCTGATCCGGGAAGGATGGTTACATCAGCAATCTTGTGGAAAATGGAGGTGGGACACAATGGAAGAGTTCGGGTGTGGGTAAGGGTACAAAGGCAGAAGACCAAAGAGAACCAAAAGGTCCAATGAGACTCCTAGATGTTCACACAACAGTAAAGCAACAGTTAAAAATAAAAAACAGAGAATTGGAAGCTATATTTCCTGATTATGCTGTAAGTGGCAGCTTGTACATAAACTGAAATATTGATAATATATAAGACAAGTATATGTTATGTTTAACACTGAGACTTGAGTATATGTAATTACAGTATTTAGCTACAAATCCTAGTGGTTTCTAAATGGGTTTTCAGTTTATTTTGAGGACATAATGGAATAAAAAATTATGCAAACCTATAAATTAATAGTCAAATCTTTAGACCCTTAGTAGACTGACTAATAATCTTCTACAGCCTTTTGTTAAAGTTTTTTCAAATTTCTTATTAATCTAATACACATTTGGGAATTAACTGTTATGTCAAAAGATTATCAAAACTGATTTAGAACAACAACAAAACAGGCTAGTACCTTAACAAATAAATTTTGCCATTCATATCTCTACTAAGCATAATTAAAAACTAATCACGGAGTGGGTGTAGCTCAGTGGTTGAGCACCTGTATGAGGTCCCAGGTTCAACCCCCAGTACCTACTAAAAAAAAAAATAAAAAACAAAAAAAACAAAAAAAACAAAGAAACAAAAAAACTAATCTTTGTATATTTCAATGACTAAAGTAACTTTATTTTGGTTCACCCTTTTAATCCTGACAATGACATATATATGTTAAATAACATGTGAAAAACAACATCTGGACTTGGCCAGCAGCTTCAACAAGTAAAAATGAATTCAAAGCCAAATTGGTTTCTTATATTTTTAAGTTTAAAAAGCTGCTTTATGAAAATATTCATTATAGGAATTACATTGGAATGTAGGTGAAAGAGTCCATTTAGCCCAGAATTCCATATAAGGCAGTTCTACCCTAAAATCAATTCAAAACAGTTTATTTCTTTAAAGGATATCTCACCTTTGTGGTAACATAGAAAGGATCTTTCATATGGTAATACTAAGTCACCAATATACATTCTTCAAGTATTGGAATGTTTAGGAAGAATTAAAACCAGAATATTACAGGCTTTAATTTTATTTCTTACAAATTCTTTCTGTAGCTTCTTCTATCAACTGCTGTAACTAATCTATTTATAGGCTCTCTCACGTCCACTGTAGTGATGATCCTCTGAAAACAATGTTTTATCATTTTTATTCCTAAAGACCTATAAAAACTTCTCAATTCCAACTGAATTAAACATAAACTAGTTTGGAATTCAAAGCCTTCCAAAATCTGTATCATCCCCTAATATAGTATTTTTATCATCTGTAATCATCAGGCTAAGCATGAATTGCCTTTTCTAACTTCTATTATTCTCTTACCTTAAATAAAGCTCCTATATTTCAAAACTGAGGTATTCTTTAAGGTTTAGGTCAAATGAATCCATTCACCTACCATCTTAATCGCTACCGTGTGGCAAGGATAGTTCTAGATCCTGGAGACACAACAATAAAGAGAGGCATGGCTCCCACTCTCAAACTGTCCCAGGTCCAGTGTGAAAGCTTTCCTAACGACCTCTGTTGAAAGCAGAACTCATCTTTCCTAAGTGCTTAAAACACTTTTAAGTTTTCAGCACTTGTCTTGTAAATTACATTAAAATGTATGTGTGCTACCTACTGCTGAAATTAGAACTTTAGCTTCTGAGGGGTAGAAACTATTTTTCATTGTAAGATCACTACATTTTATAAAACACATGCTCAAAATTATTATGTTGATTAGAACGTTGGTGAGAAAAATGATAAGCATACATATTCAGTATCACAATAAAGTTATCTTATTCCTCAGAAAAAATACATACAATTGGATTTAAGGATTAGAGTATGGCTGTTAGTCAGAAGTTAGCAACTAGAGCCACAAAGAGAAGGCTGAACTTTGGAAAAAAGAGAGAATGGAAAAGGCTTATCAAACAGCGAAGAGCAAGGAGGAAAGTAAGAGGAAAGAAAATCTGAATTAAAAACAAAGCCTTAAATCATTTTCTTTCACCTCCAAAGGGTGGGTGTCGGAAGTAGGATCACAGTTGTTACAGACAAGTAGCTGAAATACAGCTTACTAATCAAAAAATAAAATAAAATAAAAAATCTGACATACATATTTTTGGAGATTCTGAGAAAGCAAAGCAACTAACCTCATTAATTCCTCCACTTTATCATCTACATCTAGGTCCTCTTCTGAGGCTTCAAAACTGTACGATCTCTGACCCATACTGTTTGCATGATAGCGAGTTGGTGACATCTTCCCATTGGATGTGGACAAGCGCTCATTATTTTCCCTCCCATTCTGATTGGTAGTACAAGGCTGTGGGGAGGTATCGTAACTGTTGCTGGGTGATGGGGACATTCCCGAATGCTGGGTCTGTGTGGAAGCTGTTGCTGTAGAGGAAGACGCTGGAACATTGTTAGTACTGTTTCCATATGAACTTCCTCCATAGCCAGACCTTCTTCCGAACTTGTCACTATGCTCTTGATCAAGACGGTCCAAAGTCTCCAAGGCATGGAGAATTTCATGTTTAGTCATTCCAGTACGTCGAAGACGCTGAAGCAGGTCTATCTGCTCTATGGTGAATCTGGGTTCATCTGTATAGTGAGACATGGTTTCCAGCAAACTAAAGAAAGAAAACGATAAAAAAAAAAAGAAGTCCATTTACTTACAACAATCTACTAAGAACATATCATTACGTTAAATGATCAGCAGAAGATGCAATATTTCGATATATAAAGTTACATCAACTTCTCTACTGAAAATAAGACATGCCCCATGCTGGAATATTTTTAGCGATGACAAATGGATTGGTACAGATATTGAATATATAAGCAGATGGACAATAGGCATAATATAAAATCTAATTTCATATGACATAAAATTTTCTTTTTCCTCAATTTTGGTGAATATCTGAACCAATGTTTCAGTTACAGCATTATTTAAAAAACAACAACAAACAGGCTAGGTATATGAAGTGTACGAAGCCCAGGATATGAGATGATTCAAAGGTGATTTTTTTTCTATTTCAAGTTAATTATTCTAAATTAATGGAAAGCTGCTTAAAGAAATAGTTTGGTTTGTTTTACCACATAGCAGCAAAACCTGATCAAGAAACTTTATAACTTCACATAATGAAAACAAATTATTTGCTAAGCTAATACACCCAAGCACACACTAATAACCAGCAAAAACCACTTATATGGAAAAGTAAGAGAGTTCCATAAAAACTTATTAAGCACCATTTTATCCTCCTTTTAGCAATTTCATGAGTATTTCATCTCTGTAATGCACTCTCTCTCAGTGTCCTGCAAAATGGATCTTTCATAGTTGTACCCAAACTGAGCTTATCATTTTTCTAAGGAAACTGTTTCTACAACATGCTTTATTTAACTAGCACAAGATATGATAACCTACCAGAAAAATGTCTTTTAAGACTGAATAAGCAAATTAACTTTAAGAGACTTGTCAAGTACCAAAAAATGCTAACTATTTGAATACTTTTCTTCTTTCCCAGTTAAGATTTTTAAAGTGTTTATCTCTATTTTTATTTTCTTACTTCTAGTACCAAACATGAGACAAGGCATATAATAAGCTCTTAATAAAACTGAATGCTTTCCCACTAAGATCAGAATGAAGATGTTCACTACTATCACTTCTATTCAACACTGTACTAGTTCTAGCCAGTGCAATAAAACGAGAAAAAGAAGTAAATGGTATACAGACTAGAAAGGAAGAAGTAAAACTATTTTCATCGGCAGGTAACAGAATCTTGTATGTAGGAAAGGCTCCAGAATTAAAACAAAACAGGGAGAAGGGGAAGATGGTGGCAGAGTAGAATGCTCCAAGAGCCAGCTTGTCCTACAGGGCAGTTAGGTAAGAAGAGGAAGAGGAGACTGCCCATCTGCAGTGAGGATCCATGAGTTGAGTCCTCCATGCCACAGAGGCTGGAGTACATCCCATGACAGTGCAATACTCCTCTGGAGCTGTTCCATGGCTAGAGTTGAAAGCTCCCAAAAAAACAGGGGAGGATGAGACGGTCGGGCACTGACTTCAGCTACTGATGAATACATTTGGCTGGCTAAAGTCCAATCCTCAGAAAAGCTGAAGTTTGAACCTGTCCAAGTCGGAAAGAGGCCAGTAGCCACCATTTTTACTCTGCCACCAGCATGAGGGTAGCAGGACTGACTGAAAATCACCTGTCAGTCACCTGTGGCTCCATCCCCACCTGATAGGATGGAGGGGAGCAGTGCTTCCTAATCTCTCCGGGCAACTGCAGGTGCTTTCAGCCCACGTGGACTAGACTATGGGACACATCAGTGGCTCCATACTGCTCCTAACAGGGAGAAGGAGGGAGGGCCACCTCAGCCCCTCCGGGTTGCTGCAGCTTTTAAGCAGACACTCACATCCATGGTCAAGTGATTCTTGACAAGGCTGTGAAGCCCAGCCCAGTGAGAACAGTCTATTCAACAAATGGAGCTCGGAGAACTGGATATTCATAGCTAGAAAGAGTACCCCTATCTCATACCTTATACAAAAATTAACTCAAAATAGATCAAAGAAATAAATATAGAAGCTAGAACCATAAAACTCCTAGAAGAAAATGTAGGGAAACATCTTTAAGACTGGTGGTGGGTAGTCGTTTCTTAAACCTTACATGAAAGCACAATCAAAAGAAGAAAAAAATGGATAAATGGGACTTCTTCAAACTAAAACACTTTTGTGATTCAAAGGACCTTGTCAAGAAGGTGAAAAGGCAGCCCACTCAATGGGAGAAAATATTTGGAAATTACATATCTGTAAGGGTTTGATTTCTATGCTATATATAGTGAGCATACAACTCAACAATAAAAGGGCAAGCAATTCAATTAATAAACGGGCAAAAGACTTAACCAGGCATTTTTCCAAAGAAGAAATACAAATGCGAAAAAACACATGAAAAAAAGTTCAATATCATTAGCTATTAGGGAAATGCAAATCAAAACCACAATGAGATATCTCACACCTCATAGCAAGGTCATTATTTAAAAAACAGAAATCAATCTACAAATGTTGGAGGGGATGTGGAGAAATAGGACCATTCCTGCACTGTTGGTGGGAATGCACAATGGTGCAAAACTCTGTGGAAGACAGTTTGGTGGTTCCTCTGAAAGCTAAATACAGAACTGCTGTATGATCCCTTACTAGAAATATATCCAGAACTGAAAACAGGGACACGAACAGACATTTGCATATCAATGTTCACAGGAGTGTTACTTCCATTTGCCAAAACATGGAAACAACCCAAGAGTCCACCAACCAATGAATGGATAAACAAAATGTGGTATATACATAGGATGGAATACTATGCTGCTGAAAGAAGAAATGAAATTGGGACACATATGACAACTAGATGAACCCTGAGGACATAATGCTGAGTGAAATGAACCAGACACAAAATGACAAATATTGTATGGTCTCATTAATATGAAATAAATACAAAGACTAAACATTAAACACAATGAGTAAACTCAAGGAGGTAAACTTCAGGGTACAGGAAACTTCAGAGTATAGGAAATGGAAGGTGGGTTGAGAATGGGAGCTGATGCTTAATGTATGCAGCATTATTAATAAGGTTAATTGTAAAAGTGTGGAAAGGAATAGAGTTGAGAGTAACAAGTTATAATGAGTATGACTAACACTGCTGATTTATAAATGTGATTGTGGCTGTGGAAGTAAGTATCAATTGAAAGGAAACTAAAGAATAATCTGGGGAATGTATAACAGTGATTTCGGTGGTAGATAAAGATTGTGATTAATAGAATAAATATAAGGATGCTCTTCTTTAACAAAGTATCTTTGATGGTGATACATGGTGTAATGGTTAGGCTAATGTGTCAACTTGGCCAGATAACTGTGTCCAGGTATTAGGTCCAGCAAGCACTGGGCTAACTGTAATACAAGAGCATTTATGGACTTCGATCACCAGTGAGTTTACTGCATGGATGGCTGATTACATCTGCATCAATCAGGGAAATTGGATCAAGAATGATGACGCTTTTATCCAATCAGTTGACTGCCTTAAAAGGGGAAGTGATTTCAACATTCAGAGAGAATTTCCCAGCTCGTCTTTGGACAGCCAACTTCTCCCCGAAACTCATCGAGGACCTTTCATCGGTCTCTCATCGGAGCCCCTGGCTTGCAGCCTCCCTGCGGAACCTGGACTTGTGCATCCCCACAGTCACGTGAGAGACTCTTATAAAATCTTATATTATTGACAGGTATCTCCTGTTGATTCTGTTTTCCGAGAGAACCCTGACTAATACACATGGGAAAATTAAAACTAATGTAACTTATGGATGACAGTTAACAGTAATATTGTAATATTTTGCAGCAATGGAAAGATATTTTTTCAATACTAAGGGAAAACAATAGGGGGGTACTAGGGAATATGGGATTTTTCCTTCTAGAGTAATGAAAACATTCTAAAATTGACTGAGGTGGGAACCGGCTGTGGCTCAATTGGTTGGGCTCTGGTTTACCACATGGGAGGCCCCAGGTTTGGTTCCCGGGGCCTCCTGGCGAAGGCAAGCTGCCGCGCGGTGAGCTGACGCAGCAGGGGGAGATAAGCAGACATGGAAAAAGCAAAAATGAACACAGTGAGCACAAGCAGCAAGGGAGGGATAAATAAATAAATCTTCTTCAAAAAATTAAAAAATAAATAAAATTGACTGAGGTGATGACAGCATAACTCTGTGATGAAAAAAGAGAGCCACTGAGTATATACTTTGAGTGGATTGTACAAGGAATGGGACTGTATAATATAGGGAATCCAGTGGTGGAAGAGGGACTGTGGTTAATAGGACAAATACGAGAACGTTTTCTCCTGAACAATAACAAATATATAATACTAATACAGGGTGTTAATAATAGGTAGACTTTGGTACCAGGAGTGGGTGGGTTTTTGCAATTGCCAAAATGCTGGAATGGTTTTATAAAAGGGTAAGGGGTATTTTTGGGGGGAATTGAGAGATGCTTGATGGAAAAGACCTAGATTGCTTTGAAGAGACTGTTGGTAGGAATATGGACACTAAAGACACTACTGATGAGGCCTTAGAAGTAAATGATGAAACTATTATTGGAAACTGGAGGAAAGGCAACCCATGTTTTAAAGTTGTAGGGAATTTAGCAAGATTAACTTCTGGTGTTTTATGGAATGCAGGATTTGAAAGCTACGGGCTTGGACATTTAGCCGAGGAGATTTCCAAATGAAATGTGGAAAATGCAGCCTGGCTTCTCCTTGCAGCTTATAACAAAATGTTAGAGGAAAGAGATAAGCTGATAACAGAATTGTTTGGCACAAAGAAAATAGAAACTAATTCTGGAAATTCCAAGCCTCTGGAAATCAAGCCCCCAGAAGATAGTGCCCCATTTGAGGAATTAACTAAACTTGGAACTTGTAAGTCAGAACTGAAATGTAGTTATCTAGGAAAGACTTGTGGTAAGTCTCACTGTCTGATGCCTTGGACCCCTGTTTCCTGAATGCTAAACCAACAAGCATTTTGAGAGAGCTGATTGAACAAAACCACTGTCAGCCTAGACTAAAAGGGACATGGAGGGGAGAGATGGAAGGGAAAATGGCTTTAAGAGAAAAACCATGGAAGATGAGTTCTGGAATTAAGGCATCTCCTTGGGCCAAGAGGGGAACCCCACCCATGTGTATAGAGAGGTGAGCTTGCCCCAGCAGTTGAAGAGGATGGATGTCCAAGCTTGCTATTCAGGGAGAGTTTTGCCACTCCAGGCTACAGAGAAGGTAGAACACATTCCCCAAGGGTTGGGGAGAGTAAGGTCACACCCCAGTGCTCTGAAAGGGGTGAACTTGTTCCTCATAGATCATGGAAAGTGAAGCCATCACCCCAATGTTCGTGGAGGGTGAGGTTTGGAGGTCAGTCACAACGCAGATGCTTGATGAGGGTGGAACCAAGAAAATGGCCATTGAGCCAGTCTGTGGAAAGGATGGGCCCCCCATGAGGCCTCAAGGATGAGAAGAAACCATCATCTTAAGAATGACTCTCAGACTTTGAAATCTAATGAAGTATATGCCCTGCAGGTTTTCAGAACTGTAGGGGACTCATGTTTCCCTCCAAAATTCTCCTTATGGTACTGCAAATGTTCAACCTTTGTCTGTCCCTTTGTATACTGGAAGCAGATAAATTGTTTTGTAAGTTTCAGATGTCTACAGCCAGATAGGACTTTGCCCCAAGACAAACTGTGTTTCTTTAAACTGATTGTGATGTGATTTTGTACGTAGCATTGTTAACTGAACGGATTTAAGGTTTTTTGAATATTGTAGTATCTTTTTTGGAATTCAGAGGGTGGACTGTAGCAGTTTGGTATTATTTATGAATTCCAAAAAAAGATATTTGATTATGTTTGTATACTGGTCTGTTCCTCTGGGCATGATACCCTTTGATTATATTAGAATTAGCTGATATGCCTTTGATTAAATTATGTTAAGAATAGGGTTTTGATTCGACCATGTCATTAGAGCAATTCAGTTTGAGTCCCGCCCCCTTTGTGGGTTACATAAACAAGATGCTCAATCAAGGAGACACAGAAGTAGATACACAGAGGAAGAGAGACAGCTCCATAGACATGGCAGAAGCCCCAGAAAGAGACATGAGCCATTTGTCTGATAGTTTACAACTGAACTTGTGAAGAGAACAAAGCAGCTGAGCCCAGAGAGAAATAAGCCCCAGGAAGTGAGATAAGCCCTATGCCAGCCTACGGGTGAGGTCGGAAGAAGCTGGACCCATGGAGCCGTAAGAGGGAAAAGGAAAGCTGAATCCTTGCAGACATCCCC
>PVKH010008871.1:0-19191 GCA_004027955.1 Chaetophractus vellerosus | reverse complement strand
GGCTGCTGGCTTCCGCAGTTTGCAGGCGGCAGCTCCGCTTTTCACGGGTGACTTTGCCATGCCCGTGGGGGCTCCGCCCTGCCCGTGGCGGCTTTTTGCCTTGCCCATGGCGGCCCTGCCCCGCCCACGGCGGCTTGCCTTTCTCAAGGCCGTCTGCCCGCTGGGAGAGGTCCCTGGGAACCGAACCCAGGGCCTCCCATGTGGTATCCCAGCGCGCTCTTTATCCACTGAGCTATCTAGCCGGGCCCCTTTCTTAAATTCTTATTGTCTAGTTTTGATAAGTTATAAAATGAGTGGTAGGGAATAACTTAGAAAACATTTCTTTTTTTTCCCCTCTGGCAGAGTTTGTAGAAGATTGGAGTGATCTTTTCCTTAAAGTTTTGTAGACCTACCTGCAAAAAGTGTTTTCTTTTGGGAAGATTTCTAAGTATTATTTCAATTCTTTAATAGTTATAGGACTATTCAAACTTTATATTTTTTCTTTTTTAAAAGATTTATTTATTTCTTTATTAACCCCCCCCCCATTGTTTTTGCACTTGCTGTCTGCTCTCTTTGTCCATTCACTGTGTGTTCTTCTGTGTCTGTTTGTCTTCTCTTTCGGCAGCACCAGAAACTGATACTGGGACCTTCCGGAGTGGGAGAGAGGCGCTCAATCTCTTGCGCCACCTCAGTTCCCTAGTCTGCTGCATCTCTTATTCTCTCTCCTCTGTCTCTTTTTGTTGCGTCATCTTGCTGCACTAGCTTTCTGCTCCGGCCAGCACTCCATGCGGGCCAGCTTGCCTTCACCAGGAGGCCCTGGGAATCGAACCCTGGGCCTCCTGTATACTTGAGCCACATCCGCTTTTCTCTGTTTCTTCTTTAAGTCAATTTTAGAGGGGTTTTTTTGGAATTTGTATACTTCACCTAAATTTTAAAATGTTTTGGAGTATTTCTTACTGTCTTTTTAATTTCCATGTATATTTTAGTAATGGCCCGCTTTTCATTTGTAAAATTGTTTATTTGAGCCCCCCTTATTATTTTCTTCATCAATCATGGCAGAAGTTTATCGGTGTTGTTAATCTTTTCTTCTTTTTTTTTTTTTTTTTGGTTACATATCCCCCCCCTTTCTGCTTGCTCTTGCTGTGTTCATTTCTCTGCGTTCTTCTTTGTCCGCTCTGTCTCCCCCCGCTGCGGTGACACGCCAAGTCAGGTCACCGCGCAGGTGGCTCTGCTCTGTTCGCGGGCGGGTCTGCTTCCGTTCACGGGTTACTTGCCCTGCCCGTGGTGGCTTTGCCCTGCCCGTGGTGGCTTTGCCCTGCCCGTGGCGGCTTGTTAATCTTTTCAAAAATTCAACTGTTAGCTTTTTTTTATCCTCTTACATATGTTAACCTCTTTGTTACCTATTTCTGCTTTTGTTTTTCCTTGATACTTCCTTCCTTCTATTTTCTTTGAGTTTATTTTATGGTTCTTTTCTTAACTTCTTAATTATACACATTCATCTTTTTTGTCATGAACATCTAAATTGTGGCCAAAGAATATGGCTGGTGTGAGACTCATTATTTGAGATTTGTAGAGACTGGCTTTGTGGCTTTATACATGACAAATGTACTTTATAAGTGTTTCATGTGTGCTTGAATAGAATTTACTGTAATTGTTGAATGCCCAATTTTATATGTGAGTATTAGATCAAGATTGTTAGTTATGGGGCCGGCTGTAGCCCAATTGGTAGGGCGCCAGTTTACCACATAGGAGGCCCCGGGTTTGGTTCCCGGGGCCTCCTCGAGTGGACAGACCGCCTTGAGAAGGCAAGCCCCCGCGAGCAGGGCAAGCCGCCATGCGGTGAGCTGACTCAGCGGGTTGCCGCAGCGGGGGGAGACAAGCAGACACAGAAGAATGCAAAAGATGAACACAGCAAGAACAAGCAGAAAGGGGGGGATATGTAATAAATAAAAAATAAATCTTTTTAAAAAAAGATTGTTAGTTATATTGTTCAAAACTTCTATATTTTTGATGATTTTTTTTTGCCAGCTTGAGTTAGAATAGTTGAGAGAGGTGTGTTGAAATCTCCACTATAATTGTAGAGTTATCTTAACTCTCCCTGTAGTTCTATCCCTTTATTTTGTAATGTATTTTGAGACTATTTTTATTGGGTGCATATATTTTAAAATTATATCTTCTTGGTGAATTGAACTTTTTTTTTAACATTATTTAGTGATTTCTATCTCTGGTAATGCTTTTTATCTTAGCCCCTTTTTTTCTGATGTTAAAATAGCTATGCCATTCTTCATTTTACTAGTATTTGCATGATATCCTTTTCCTTGAAACCTTTCTTTGTGTCTTGAACAATCTTTTTCTCCATTGGCAAGTTTAATCTATTTAAATTTATAATTATGACTGTATTTGGACTTTTCCAACTTTTTTACTTCTAATTGTCTGGTTGGGGTTTTTTTGGCGTTTTTTTTTTTTTCCCTTCCATTGGTTTGGAATTTATTCTCTTTATTATTATTACTTTATTGCTTATTTAACCTTATGAATTTTAAATTGTAGGTTTTTAATAAATTGTAGGTTTTTAATAAATATTTGTTTGCTGATTGGTCTTCTTTGTACATATGCATTATTTTAATTTTCATTTGATCATATTTACAAAATGCAAATATCTAATCTTCAATGACCTATGTATTCTTTGGTATTTTTATGAAATATTTCCTAGGAAATGTATTTCAATGTATTCAGTTTAGGTTTATTCAATTTTTTAAAACTTTAAACTGTATGTGGAATAATTTGATTGTATACATAGGTATATAACATTCCATTATCATTTTATAGCTTCTAATTTGAAATTTGGGCATTTGAAGCTTTTTGTCCCCCTTAAATAATTTTCCTACAGAAAGACAGTGACAGTTGTCCTAATCCATGACCCAGACTGTATAACACAAACTATCTAACTTGAGATCCAGATTTTAAAATTGTTCTTTATTGGGACAGTTAAGCCAAACAAATATTACCATTTTCTAGAGCAGACTTTTAAGTGAAATAAGCGTTCATGGTTTGGTATAGTTCTTACTGCTTCTTTTTTTTTTTTTCAATTATTTTTTCTTTTAATTTTTTATTTTAAGGAGGTACTGGGGATTGAACCCAGGAACTCATACATGGGAAGCAGGCACTCAACCACTGAGCTACACCTGCTCCCCAATGAGAGTTTTGTTTGTTTGTTTCTTTTGTTTTGTTTTTAGGAGGTACTGAGGCTTGAACCCAGGACCTTGTACATGAAAAGCAGGTGCTCAACCACCTGAGCCACATCCACTCCCCTCTGAGTCTTAATTATCACCTTAATATTAACTTAATAATCTTAAATACCACCTTAATTTTGCCCATGTATCTTGTTTTACATGATTCTAGTAGCCACCTAAACTCTTAACTTGTTACATAATTTCTTTTTCCATTTAAAGCTCCTAAAGCTTTCAGCTTGGCAGCAAGTTTGAATTTCCTCTGCAACCTCCTACTCTACTTCCTTAGCAAAAGAGTTTTTTCTGTATTGGTTTCTTGCTACTCACATATTTTTAATGGACCTCATTGTGTTCTTTTCCCTTCTTTTCCACTTCAGAAAAAAAAAAAGAAAAATATCCAACTATATAAATTACATCTCTTTTGAGAACATTTGAACATTCAGCCCTTCCCATTCTCACTTCCCAGTAGCTGGAAGTAATCAGAGTAAGCTAAACATTTCAGCTGTCCATCTGGGAGTTTCTAACTATATCTCACTTAAAAATTTATGTGTGGATCTCTTTCATTAGATATACTTCACATAGGATAAAGTTTTTAAAAAGCTTTTTGAATATGACTATAACTTAGAGTGTAACATTTTATTTTATGTAAATGGAAATACCTTTTTATTATAAAAGTGGGAATATGTGTTTAAAAATTATTATTAACCATTTGATGTATATCTTTCTAGACTCTTTTTATACATAAAATTTTTTTTACTGTGAACTATTCTTTTTTTTTTTTTTTTTTAAGATTTATTTATTTTATTACATATCTCCCTGTTCCCCCCGCTGCGGCGACGCGCCGAGAGTGGTCACTGCGCAGGCGCGGCTTTCCCCGCTTGTGGGCGGCCTCTGCTTCCGTTCACGGCCGGCTTTCAGTTCGCGGGTGGCTGGCTGCGCTCCATCCGCTGGCGACCTGCCCTGCCCGTGGTGGCTTTTGCCCTGTCCATGGCAGTTTTTTGCCCTGCCTACGGCGGCTCTGGCCCGCCCATGGCGGCTTGCCATTCTCAAGGCGGTCTGCCCGCTAGGAGAGGTCCCCGGGAACTGAACCCGGGGCCTCCCATGTGGTATGCCCTATCCACTGGGCTATCGAGCCGGCCCCTGTGAACTATTCTTTAACATATGTTTTAGATTCAGCAGTATATGCTGAAATTTTTCAGGTAATTGCATGTGGATCTCCCTTATCCTTCTTAATGGTGGCATAAGAATTCCATTGTATAAATGTACCATAATTTATTTAATCAGTTCTTTCTATGTGAACATTTAGATTATTTCCAATCTTTCTCAATTATAGTACTGCAGTGAACATACTTATACATATATTTGCATATTGCTTAAGTTTTTCTACGCATATTGCTTAAGTTTTTCTACATTATACATATTGTAAAAGTGAAACTGCCAAGTCAAAGCTTATACACATTTTCAATTTTAATAACTATTACCTAGTATAAGTATTGGAACTCTAATATATTGCTAGTGGTAGGGTAAATTGGTACAACACTGAAAAACTGGAAGTATCTGTTTTTCAGCTGAATGTTTGCACATACTTTGGTTAATCAATTTCACTCCTAAGTATATACCCAACAGAAATGCATACATATGTCCACCAAATGACATGAAAAGATGTTCATTAGTAGCGCTGTTTACAATAATAAAAAACTGTCTAACAACTCAAAGTCTATGAACAGTAGAATGGGTAAATAAATTATATATTTATACAAAGTAACACTCAACAGCAAGGAGGATGAATGAACTACAGCTACATGAAACAACAATGGATGAATCTTACAAACATAATGTTGAACCAAAGAAGCTAGACACAAAAGAATATATAAAAATTTAAAAATATATTTATAAATAAATAAATAAATAGAATTTATATTGTAGAATTCCATTTTATTAAAGTTCAAAGGTAGGCAAAATTAATCCATTGTGTTAGAAGTCAGAATAGTGGTTACCTTTAAGGGAAGAATAATAAATGGGAGACTCTGGAATTCTGGTTATCTCTGTTTCTCAGTACGACTGCTGGTTACCTGGGTCCATTCCATATGTGAAAACTTGTTGAGCTGTTATTCACTTATGGTGGCGTACTTTCCTGTATATGTGTTCTACTTAACTGAAAGTTTACAATAAAATAGTGTGCTTTCTTTTTTATATATGGGGTGACTTTCAAACTCCTACTAATTCTTGCCTCTCTGATAGACATAAAAATCTTTGTCAATCTGATATGCATAAAAAGTTCAATTTGTTTATTTTTAATTTATCATTGAGTCTGAGCATTTTTTTGCATATTTAATAACTGTTTTCTTCTGTGATTTCCATGCTCATGTTCTTTGCCTATTTTTCTGTTAGGATGTTTATATTTTTCTTGCTAATTTTTAGACTTTATATATTATGAATTTTTGGTCTCTTATATATCCAAATAAAAAATATTTTAAATAACAAATGCAAATTAACAAAACTAAGTGAAAACATGTATTAGGGAGAAGTCTTTTACAATTGATATCTTTTGTTGTTGTTGTTGTTGTTACATATCCCCCCCTTTTCTGCTTGCTCTTGCTGTGTGTTCATTTTTGTGTTCTTCTATGTCTGTTTTTTTTTTTTTTTGTCTCCCCCCTTACGGCGACGCGCTGAGTTGGCCCACCATGTAGGTGGCTTGCCCCGTTTCCTGGGCGGCTCAGCTCCGTTTTTCGCGGGCGGCTCAGCTCCGTTCGTGGGCGACCTGCCCTGCCCATGGGGGCTTTTTTGCCCTGCCCACAGCGGCTTTGCCCTGCCCACGGCAGCCTGCCCCCTCAAGGTGGTCTGCCCGCTTGGAGAGGTCCCCGGGAACCGAACCCGGGGCCTCCCATGTGGTGTACCGACGCCCTATCCACTGGGCTACAGCCAGCCCCACAATTGATATCTTAAAAGAGGCCTGTATTCGTCAATGCCCAAATTTATTACTAACTCAGTTCTTAGAATAAAATCTGCTAATGCTCCAAATGTATACCCCAGAATGGAGTCAATATAGAGAATATGTTAATTGAAAGTCTCGTCTTTTATAGCTTATATATTAATATTTACTGTTTTTCTTGACTAGTTTGTTCTTTGCTTGGAACATCTTTAAACTATTTTGAATAAAATATCAAACAATAAGTTCATCAACTGGTATTATACGTTACCTGGTTTCATTTGGGTTTTCCTTATGCCTTTATTTTTCCTAATATGAAGAAGAAGAGAGAGAATATTAAATGGGATTCATTTTATTTCTATTAAATTGCACATGAAATTTGCCTGTACCTAAATTGTGTTTTTATAAAATAGCCCTTTTTAAAAAGTGTGCCGCATGCTATTTCCTTTATTTTCTCAACCAGTACCAAATTTCTAAGTGATGTCTTTAACTAAAACATTTTGTTTTAGTAACTCAACTAGTCTGATGTAGTCTCACTGCTCTGTCTGCCTTTTCATGCTTTTGGTTGGGATGCCATATTGAGATAATGTTTTTAAAGTGTTTTCTAGACTTATATACTGTATTTTAATATTGTTCATTGTCATTCTTTAGTGGCCTGTGAATGTTTTGTATTTATTTTTGGCTTTTTGTTTTAATATATAACTCATAGACGCTCCGCTGTTGCTCGCATTCAGGAGTTCTTCAGGAGGAGAAAAGAAAGGAAAGAAATGGAAGAAATGGACACTTTGAACATTAGAAGGCCACTAGTAAAGATGGTTTATAAGGGTCATCGCAACTCCAGGACAATGGTACCAAATGCTCATGGTGTTCTTTGGAGAAATTGCGGTATCATAATATGAATGTTTTTTTCTATAATAGATTATCCTCATCTATTGCCAATGTGATTTCAGTATAACATTATTGCGCCTTCACAGTTATTTACCCAAACATGTTTTCTTTAGTCCTAAAATATATCATGAAAGACCATTATTTTTTACAAGAAATCTCTATTAAGGAATTATTTGTACTTTTTTTTTTTAATTAGCTTTTACAGGTAATCACTGCCACTTTTTTTTTTTTGCTTTCTCATACTTATAGCTTTCTACTAAAAAGTTCCTCATAGATTATTTTAGCTCACATTAGCATCTTCTGTTAGTTTTGGAGAGAAGGAATTGGATTTACGAAATCCAGTTCATTGCAAAATATAGCCATAGTTCTTGTATCATAACCCTTTTAAGCCTGACAGCTTAATTTCCTCATCTGTGAAATAAGAATGGACCAGATGATTTCTAAGAGCTCTCTAGCTTTGACAATCCACAAGTCTATATAGCTAATGCAATATTAATTATTTACTAAGATAATCTTCCTAAGTGATTAGCATAACTAGTACTCTGTACCATTCATTTCCAGAAAGTGTTCTCTTCATATAGTCATTAAATCATTAAAAAGTATATACAGAATCTGTTTCAATCTTTTTTCTTCAGTGCCTAGCAAAAAGTTACTTTGGGTGGGGAAATAATTAGCTCTTTCTGTAGATGTAATTGGCAGTAAAAATTTAATCATTTTTAAAAGGATGCTCATTATTAATAGAAATAAATGATTACCAATCCTTGCATTTTTCTGGTTAAAATTTTGGGTGAAAATATTTAGGGGAAGAGTTGAACAAATAAAAAAGGAAAAAGATAAATGCACCAGTAGCTCCAAATAACAACAAAACTGGCTCCCCTCTTTTGTGTGAGCACCAAAAGTAGCAAATGCAGATAAAGTGAGCAAAGAAATCCTGATCTGAAGTACAAAAATTTTTGCATTGTTCATTTGGGTGTATCCATTTAGAAAATGTCATCATAACCATTCCATTATATCATATTCCCTGTGTCTTTTTGCTTCATAAAATAAAATAAATGTATATCTTCTCTTCCTGATTGTGAGTACTTTTAATAGATAATTAAAAGATTAGTACTTTTTGTTAGTTCTTTTGGCATGAAGCAAAATACAACAGAAAACTATTTTCTCTAGAAATTGTTTTATTATCTTATAAAGCAAAATTGGGACAACGTTTTGAAAGTTCAACCGCATATATATACACATATATAAATTTCTTTTATACTGTCTAAAACCCAGAAGCTGATACATTCATTTGGTAGTTATTAATTAAGTACCTACTATGTGCCAGGTATTGTTTCAAACACTGGCAGTATAGCAGTGAACAAAGCGAAGTCCCTGTTGTGGTGGAACTTTTTGTCTCCTTTCCTTACTTAGTGCCACATTACCACTGTCAATGAATCCTCTAGCGTGATTTTAAGATACTAGAAGACAAAAATTCTCTTTAACATTTTATTATTCTGTAAGCCAATTTTTTTAAAATTTGAGAATAGGATAAATCTGATTTGAATTTTCTTGTAATTTACTTAATTTTTTTTAACGCTTAGATAAAAGAAGCCAATTTCTGGGGTGCTAACTTTGTCATGAGTGGTTCTGACTGTGGACATATTTTCATCTGGGATCGGCACACTGCTGAGCATTTGATGCTTCTGGAAGCTGATAATCATGTGGTGAACTGCCTCCAGCCACATCCTTTTGACCCAAGTAAGATGAACTTCTATAGGGCAAGACTTTGAAATCATTAGTTTGATTCACATAGGCTCCACATTTTTCCAAGTTGTTAATATTATGAACAATCCAAATTATTCTACTTGGCAGCCACTATTGACATTTAAAACAGAAAAACTATAGCCTGCTTTTGGCAGAGTATGAGGAAATAGGCCAAAGAGTCTATTCTAATATTTCTTGTAAGTTTTATCAGCTTTAAGAGGTTCAGCATGACATAACTTTTCACTACTTACCCAGATTGAACCTTCAAGTCTTTAGTCTTCACATGTCTGAATTAATCTACCAGAGCAAAAGAGCATTCACTTGCTCTTGCTTTCCATTTAAAATTTTTCATCTCTCTTAAAAGAAAAATGAGTAAGAAAGAAACACATTTGAGTGATTTCAAAGTAGTCTTAAAATTATGTCTTAAGAAACATTAGGAAATTTTCATGATGCTATTCTCTATTAACATTCAAATGTGTCTGTATAATTTCCGTTCAAGCCCAGTTTTGCTGTTGTATAGATATATATATATCTTGAATTAAAGTTATGTTTCCAAATTTATATTAATATGTAAATTTTATTTCCAGTTCTAGCCTCATCTGGCATAGATTATGACATAAAGATCTGGTCACCACTGGAAGAGTCAAGGATTTTTAATCGAAAACTTGCTGATGAAGTAAGACCCTTATTATGCTTATTATAGACCATATTTTGATTTTTCCTAAAATGCTTTCCTAAGAAGAATCAAAGTGACTCATTATCATTTGCCAACATAAAACAAGTCAGTGCAGTTAAAGAGGTTGAATTATATATAAGAAAAGAAAAAATAAGTTAAAAACATGCCTATAATACTAGAGAGGTAAAATCAAAATAATGCCTTGCTAAATATAATATTGATTACTAGTAATAGCAGAGTAGGTGCACTGTAGTTTAAGAAAACTAGATTTGACTATTTATGCTTGGCTTGTTGCAATAAAGTATTTAAAAATCTGTCCTTTTAAGAAAATAATTTTACAATAGCTGACTTTCATAATCATAGCCATTTTTCCTTAAAAAAGGAAATGGAACTTTATTTTCAGAATCAATTGAAGAAATAATTCAAGGATTTTTTCGTTTACTATTATATTTTAAGATTTCCTCAGCTTCATGCTAAAGCAGTAGTTTTCCAAGTGAGTTATGCAAAGGTCTGGGTTTTTTTCAGGGTGGGGAGAGGAAGACTGGACTCTAGACCTTTCCTTCCTAACTTCGGTCAAGTTTTCATAGTGGGATTCTATGTAAGATTTTTATGAAAATAAGGATTTCTAAAAGTATTATAAATTGGAAAACATTACTCTAAAACAAGGTTAATAGTCCACAGCACAATTTCCACATATACTTTTACTCATCTAATAGACATTTATAAAACACTTGCGATATGTCAGGCAATGGGTTGTGGATAAAGGATATAGCCCTGTCCTCAGAGCTTAAAGTCTAGTTGGAAAGACAGATAGGTAAACAACTAGAATACAGTATGATTAGTGCCAGTCAGAGTTATATGCAGAGTGTTTTGGAAGCCCATGAAAAGGAACAGCAGCACCTGTACTTATAAATAGAATAGATGGGATGGGGAAGACTTCATAGAGAGAATAAAAATTGGAAAAAATTTGAAGAGGTAATAGTTCCCCAGGCAGGCAAGGAACAAATGGGCATTTGAGAAGTAAAGATCAGCGTGTGCTAAATTGTTATAAACAAACCATTGGTGTGTCTTGAACCCTAGGTTACATATAGGAAAGTATCTCAATTGACTAATAAATGTAGGTTGGGGCCAGGCTATAAAGAGCCCTGTAGAATACTCCTAATGAGTTGGGAATTTATTGTAATATCAGTGGGGAACTGTTTAAAAGGTTTTAAGTCAATGTGAAATGATCAGATTAGCATCTCTTTGTTCTCCTCTCATACTCCTTTTTTCCTTCTCTTTTCTCCTGTTTTGCCCTTTGCTTTTCTTCTTTTTAACACTAGTACCAGTAAAAGTGTCAGTTCTGCCATATGTGGAAAATACTGAGCAGATACAAAGTAGATTAACAACAACAACAACAACAAATATATATATATAAGCTAAATGGAATTCTTGAGTGTTTTAAGTAGCTTGTAGTTTGGCCTCTTTTTTTTTTTTTTAAAGATTTATTTTTCATTTATTACATATCCCCCCTTTCTGCTTGCTCTTGCTGTGTGTCCATTCTTGTGTTCTTCTCTGTCTGCTTTGTCTTCCCCCCACCCCCTCCGTTGCGGTGACGCACTGAGACCGGTCACCGCGCAGGCGGCTTTGCCCCGTTTGTGGGTGGCTTCTGCTTCCATTCACGGCTGGCTCTGCTTCAGTTCGCAGGTGGCCAGCTGCGCTCCGTTTGCGGGCGACCTGCCCTGCCCACGGCGGCTCTGCCCACCCATGGGGGCTTGCCCTTCTCAAGGTGGTCTGCTTGCGAGGAGAGGTCCCCGGGAACTGAACTGGGGCCTCCCATGTGGTATACCGGCGCCCTATCCACTGGGCTATATGGCCGGCCCCTGGCCTCTGTCTTTCTGCCACTGTTGAAAGAGTAGAGTTCTCTGACCATATTCCCTCATATGCAAATTAAACTACTTATTTGGTATTGAGTAGCCTTAAGATAGAAATAAAGACATCAGACATACAGAGAATGAAGTCATTCCTTCTAGGACTTGCTCATTTTTGTATTCTTCTCTTAATCTTCAAGGATCAAGTACAGTTACTCTGTGATCTTTGACATGGTCATTTACCTTGCCTCATAGGTTATAACTCGAAATGAACTCATGCTGGAAGAGACTAGAAACACCATTACAGTTCCAGCCTCTTTCATGTTGAGAATGTTGGCCTCACTGAATCATATCCGAGCTGGTAAGAATTTTCACTTTCAACATCATTATTACATTTGAAAAACATGGTATTATTTAAGATGTTCTTTAAAGAGATTTGTATATATTATTTTTTTTTTTTTTAAAGATTTATTTATTTTATTACATATCTCCCCTTCCCCCCCGTTGCGGCGGAAACCGAACCCGGGGCCTCCCATGTGGTATGCCGGCGCCCTATCCACTGGGCTATCCAGCCAGCCCCAGCCTAAAAATTTATTTACAGGAATACATTCAAGCCATTAATATGACCTGAAGTCCTCTGGATGGTCTAAATGCACTAAAGGCCAGTTGTTGAGATTTCATGGCAGTTCTGAGAGCCGTGGAAGCTTTCAAAGGCTTGGAAGTGATGGTAATGGGTGTGTTTCGACCATCTGGATTCTTTAGAGTATCTCAATCTGATCAGTTAATTCCTCTGCCTAAAATTCTCCTGTACCTTCCCATGTTCTTAGAACCCAAATATGTTACCATGGCTTGTAAAACCATGTATAATCTCTTGGTGTTCTTCCCTTCATACCTCTGGACCTTTGCACATGGAGATCTAGATAACCAGAGTGTTTACCATTTTGGGTTTGTAGAGCCTAACATCGCATTAAGCTCACAATCACTTACCAAGTTATGTACAAATTCACCCCATCAGCAAATCCTGCTAACTTTACTCCAAAGTATTATCCATGTCCATCTACCCTTGGTCTCCCTGCTTCCACTCTTGGCCTCATACACTCTGATTTCCACACAGCAGCCAGATTGATCCTTTTAAAAAGGAGTCAGCAAACTTTACAACGAACTAAAGGGCCAGATAGTAAATATTTTAGGTTTTGCAAGCCACAAGGTCTATGTTGCAGCTCTTCACCTCTGCTGTTTTAGTGCAAAAGCAGCCATACATAGACAATAGTAAACGAATGGTGTGGCAGTGTTATAATAAAACTTCATTTTCAAAAACAGGCAAGGGGCTGGATTTGCCCATGGGCCATAGTTTGCTGACCCCATAAATTGTCACCTCATGCTTAAAATCCTCTGTGGCTCTCCAGAACTCTGAAAATAAAACCCAAACTTCTTACCCTGGTCTGCAGGGGCCTACATGACCTAAACCCTGCCAACCTCTGACTTCAACTCATTCTAGTTTCCCCATAGCTCACTACATTTTAACCATGTTGGCCTCTTTTCTCTTCCTCAACTTCATCAAGCTTGTTACCACTTTTAGGATCTTTTCATTTGCTGTTTCCTTTGTCTGAAAGACTTTGCTCTTGAACTTCACATACAATTGAGGTCTCAGCTCAAGTGTCACCTTCTTAAAAAGGTCTTCCCGTGTCACCTAACTTAAAATTGCCCTCTGTGCCTTCCCATACCCTCCCCCTCACACAGTCACAGTCTGTTCATCACTTTATTTTATTTTACTCAAGTACTAATTTTAACTTTTCATTTCTTTATTTGTTGCTTGTTACAGATTAAAGGAGAAAAATACATTTGTTATCTTGTTTGTGGTCTACCTCCCTCCTCTAGAAAATAAGCTTCTTAAGAGCAGAGACATAGTTTGTTTTATGAATAGCTGGGTCTCTAGCTCCTAGAACAATGGCTGGCACATAATAGTTGCTCAGTAAATGTTCATTGAATGCATGGGTGAATAAACTTTTATTATCAAACCTCTAGCTAAAGTGAGTCCTGTATTTATTATTTTAAGCAAGTAAATAAGTTCTTTGTGGAGGATAGCCTGGAAAATAAAACAACAGTATTTTTATGGAACAGTTTTCCTTTGGGGAATTTTTTTTTCATATTTCCCCACTCTCCCCATAAGTGTCTTAGATTAAAAAAACTTAATATCCCTTCATATCATACCTTCCCCAAAAATAATTTCCTGGAGAAATATTTCTAACAAAGAATAAAATGAACTTTTCCTTTTTTACAAAAGCAGTTTTTCCTTGTCTCCCTTTGAAAACAGTGGCTATAGAAGGGGATACTTATTTGCATTTTTCATTTAAAAGAACACAGTGTTCCTCAAACCTCCTTGTTCTTTAAGTGCCAACCAGAGATTTGTGAAAGTCTCTGCTAGTCTTTGTAGTTTTACTACCTCAGTAGCACTTCCTAAACAAGGATATTTCATTTAATTTATTCTTAGAAATGTATTTACATGCCGAGTGAGGTGGCTCTGCAGAAGTTGAATGAGTTGGATTTGAGGAGAGAGCAACTATCCTGCCCTCCTACTCATTCCAGAAACCACTGTCAAATATTCTGTGACATATTGTTAAGAGCATGTCAGGAGATCAGATTGGCCCTCACTTGGCTTACTTTGAGCTCTGCAGAATTCCAACTTCTACTGCAAACTCCCTGATATAAAGGCTGACATTTCTTCTTAGTCTGCTCTTTCTCCCATCTGTATTTATAGTGTGACAACCCAAAAAATTTGCATAAGAAGCCTACATACTTTTTTTATCTTTTAATTTTTATTCTAGTAATATATATATATACGACCTCAAATTTCCTCTTTTAACCACATATATAATTCAGTGCTGTTAATTACACTCGCAATAATGTGCTGCTATCACCACCATCCATCTCCAAAACTTTATAAGCCTACAAACTTTTAAATAGGCTGATAACTGTTTTTTCATATTCCACTAACACGACAGAATGGGTTTCTTGCATCTAAACAATCATATTTAGGGTTCCCACTCATGGTATCTGTTTAAGTAGAATGGGAATTTTAATGTTTTGTTCTTTCATGAAAGCATGTCATAAAATAAAAATAATGGAATCTTTTTTAAACTAACATCCCTTAGATAGCCCTTTATTACCAGGTCAGAAATCCTTCTACAGTGTTTAGATTCCTTAATGCTTTGTGAAGATCTATTTAAATCTTATTTTGGTCCTTTATTTTACAATAAAGCATTAATAATAGGTAAAATTTGTATAATGCAGGTTATAAACCATATATACATATATTCACACATTATCTCATTAATTCCTTAAGCAATTGGTAATGCATTGTGCTAGGCACTCATTGATCCTGAGTATGTCAATCTTATATTTCAGAGGCTAAAACTTTTAGAGTGTAACCCCTTTTACAATTATTTATATGTAATTCTACGTAATCTGCTCTTAGAGTAAAACCAATACATTGACTTTATAAAACTATGAATAATCAAAAAAAATTTTTTTGTTTGACATTGGAATAGAGTTGGCAGTAGAGGGGATTTAATCTAGCTCACTTAGACCATTAAACACACCGTTCCCTCTCTATACCACTCCTGGTAGTAGGAGCCAGTGGAAGTGCTTAAGCAGTATACAGGTTTAAGTAGTCTTCTCTAGTCGTTGACAGTAGGATTGAACTGTTCCCATGTCTAACCTTAATATTTTCCATTGTCACTTTGAAGCAATGTCCTTGTGGCAGAAAGGGTTTCATCCTGGCAGTGATGGTGATTTTATGCTGCTGCCTTCTTTATATACACTAATGTAATATAGCTTATCTGAGTGAAGCTTATATTCATTTATTCAATAAACATTTATTGAACATTCCTGTATTGGGCCCTGAGGATATAAAGTTAAAATAAGATATATCTCCTGTGCTTCGAGAGCTCATGGTCTAGTATGGAGAAAGATACGCAAGCAAACTATTACTATAATTATGAAATATCATTATTATAAGGTTCATTCAAGATATTCAGAAGTGTAGAGGAGGGAGTTCATAATTCTGCAGGTTGGGTGTCTGAAGAAGTCAGAAAAGTATCATTAAATATGTAGTAGTTGTATTGAGACAAGCACAGAACCTTGGTAACTGAAGAACTGGGAGGTGGCCGAGATTGAGGAATAAAAGTGTAAATCATGAGAACATGCCATGCTCTGAGGTCAGCTAGGGTGAGTATGTCAGGAGATGTGATTGCCCAAGAAAGCACCTGCCACAGTTTGTACTTGTATGTTCATTTGAGGAATCTAGATAAGCTTCTTGAGGGCAGGGACTACATCTCTTTTCATCACCATTGTATCCTCATTTCTTAGCACAATGCCTGTAACACAATATTTAACTTTAGAAGTCTTTTTACAGACAATTATTCAGATTATCGAGGATAATGTCCCTATTCTCTTCCACCCAGCCTCCCCACCTCACTCCTCATGGTAGCACCTGATACACTTCCTTAAAATCCTAGATTCCAAGGAACAGTTGAAA
The DNA here is from genome assembly GCA_004027955.1 of Chaetophractus vellerosus. NCBI lineage: Eukaryota > Metazoa > Chordata > Mammalia > Cingulata > Chlamyphoridae > Chaetophractus > Chaetophractus vellerosus. The sequence continues at coordinate 3,362 of PVKH010008871.1, read as the reverse complement.
ACCACTGCAAAGAAGAATATGCCAAGATCTTTAGGGTTATAAATTTTTATTTATATTTAGAATTCCATGCATATTTGACGGTAATAGTGCTGTTTCCTTTATTCTTGCCTTTAGAGGCAAATACAAAATAACTTAACTATACACAATGGTGAGCTGATTTTTACCCAGGGAATGTTTTGAATTATGAAATTAATTAGTTTTAAATAAAAGACATTAAAAATTGTGAAGCTCAAAATATTTCTTTTGTCAATTCCTGCATCTGTTTTCCAGACCGGCTGGAGGGTGACAGATCAGAAGGCTCTGGTCAGGAGAATGAAAATGAGGATGAGGAATAAGCAACTCTCATTGGCAAGCACTTAGATGTTCTGAAATTTGTATAAGACATTTATTATATTTTTTTTCTTTACAGAGCTTTAGTGCAATTTTAAGGTTTTGGTTTTTGGAGTTTTTCCTTCTTGGGGAGATAACCTAACATTGGTTTGGAATGATTGTGTGCATGAATTTGAGAGAGTGTATAAAACAAAATTAGCAAAATGTTTTACAAACTTTTTGCCATGTATGAGGAGTGCTAGAAGGTGCAAAGTGCAATATTTTCCCTAACTTTCAGATGTGGGAGCTTGGATCAATGTTGAAGAGTAATTTTCATGATAGTGAAAATGTTGGTTCAAATAAATTTCTATACTTGCCATTTGCATGTTTGTTGCTTTCTAATTAAAAGAGTTGGATGTTTTAAAATATGCTGCATTTGACTTTTTATTTAATCCTTGTCTTTTATCATCTTCTTCCTTTGACTCACATTTCTAATCTTTTCTATAACATAAGAGTAACTATTCTCTTCACTATTCTTCTAGATTTAATAACCTTTTCCATGTGACTTCTGTATGATAGGATCACAAAGAAGGGCTTTTTTCTTTTCTCCTTTTAAAGTATTTTATCTTCACCTCCATCATCTCCTCATGATGAGTGGTTCCTCATTACACAGGTACAAGAGTTAGTCTTCAAACATAAATCACTGAGGACATCATTGATATCTCACATTACATTAGCACAAGCTATCTCTGAAGCCTTCTGGCTTCTGGTCTTCTCTCTCCCTCTTCTAGATTTCAACTGAAATTTGTTGACCATCCAGTCCTCTAATTCTTGGTCTTCCTTACCTTTATTCAACTTTAGCCATCCACACCCAGGCCTGTGTCTTACAGGTTACCTAAAATTGCTCCTGCAGACCTGTCACCATTCATCCTCTCCCCTCCCTATTCATATTCATTCTGCTGGTCTTTCCGTCAAGCTGTGCACATACATCTCTGGATCCATTCACTAAATGAATATTTTCTTGATACTTGTTTTGGTTTGATAGGCTGCTGAAATAAAATATATCAGAAATAGGTTGGCTTTTATAAGGGGGATTTATTAACTTATAAGCTTACAGTTCTAATGCCATGAAAATGTCCAGATCAAGGCATCATCAGGTGATGCTCTCTCCCCAAAGATCAGCTGCCAGTGATCGTGATGGCAAGGCACATGGAAGCATCTGCTGGCCTCTCCCTTCTCTTCTGGGTGTCGTTGCTTTCAGCTTCTGGCTTCCGTGGGTTTCTCTCTGCTTCTGTGGCTTTCTCTCTGTCTCTCCATAGTCATCCCATTTATAAAGAACTCCAGTAAGAGGTTTAAGACCCACCCTGTACCACACCCCAACCAATGTATCTAATCAAAAGGCCCTTGACTGAAGTAACCCAATCCAAAGTTCCCATCTACAATAGGATTACACCGCAGGAATGAATTCGCTTTAAGAACATGATTTTCTGGGGTCCATCCAGCTTCAAACCGTCAAAATACTAAATTGTTCTTCATACACTTTACAATTTTTCTCCTCCTCTTGTCTTCCAAGTGAGCATACTACATATCCATGGTTTCCCTTTGCTACTTTCCTGATGTCCAAAGAAAGCCTCCTTCAGAAGCCAGACCTTCCCAGCTTCCAGGCTGGGGAGAGTTAGTTTGCTGCCTCAGATATCTTGGAGGCAGAAGAGCAAGCACAGCGGAGAGTGGTTGGCGATGTCCAGTTTTTAGTGGTCCAAGAGAACCGTTTCAAAAGCTCTCTCATCTCCCTCTGACTCACTCACACACACACATACTTGGCATTTGCTATTTTAAGTTTCTGGGATAGCACATCAGTTCTACATTTTTAAATGTGGGCCATTGTAACCAGGGCCTTTGAGTCTTTGGCCAGTGTGCTGTTAGGAACGGTCTCACTTGTGAAGGAAAGCAGCTTACCCAAACAACTTCCCTGTGGTCTGTAGTCTAGCCGATAGCTATCTTCATTATACCTTCCTGCCAATCAACAATTGGAGGATTTGAATTTCATACTTCAACTAATTTGAACTTATCCCCACCCAGTGCTGCTGAAATGATAACACTGACACAAGACAGAAAATGTTGGAGTTGTGAAAGTCAGGGCTGTAGATCCATACCTTACCTGTCACCGTTAACACCATCCTTGAGCTCCAGCTCACACTCCAGAGCCATGCAGCAGTCGCTAGAAGCCAGTGCCAATGAAAATCTCATGATCTGCCATCGTCATCTCAATCCTTAGCCTCTCTCTGTCAGTACTTTTAGTGTTTTGCTGTACCAGGTGCCTGCTTTTGTTAAAAGCAATACATCTCTTAACATTTAATTGGCAGCTGAAAAGTTCCTCTTGGTTTCAGGAACCCTGGAGGGGAGGGACTAAGATATTAAGACTGAGGCATAATCCTTGACCAGCTGGGGTATGAGTAGATTCACAGATGCAGCGAAGTATCTCCTTTATGGAGACCAAGGGTCTCTCGTCCACACAAAATGGCTGCAAACCCACGGACACCTGCCAAGAGAGGCAGGTTAGCCTAATTTTTAAAGGAAAAGTAACATGTTAAGTTTGGCTTAGTAAATTCCGGTGGACTTCAGTTTTTAGCTCTTACAAGGGCTCATAGGTATCCATATTAGGAAAAGTGAGAAATGGTCAAAGGGGAAAAGGAATCAGAGCTTGAGCCAAACTGCATGATTTCCAGAAAGTGCAAGGATCTTAGCTTCTGGCCCTTGCTACATGACCTGGTAAAGCCATCTGACTTCTCTGGGCTTCTGTTCCTCTCTAAAGTGGAGTAATCAAATTTGTACACCTATGTCACAGGCTGTGTGAAGGGCTTTACGGAGTAAATGAAAAGACTACTGTAAGCACACTATATGACATTATTTCCTCCACTGTAATAAAAACCAGGAATATGGTACAGACAGGTGTTGGAAAACTGACAAGGCAGAGGCTTTAGGAGGCTCAGTGGGGTCAAGGAGTAACTCTTTGGCAGGAAAAGCAGTAGAAGAAAACCGAAATGGTATTTCTC
>PVKH010008870.1:0-19193 GCA_004027955.1 Chaetophractus vellerosus | reverse complement strand
GGGAGAGGCAAGTGTAAAGGGGCTGAGGTAGCAGTGTGCTTGGCTTGTTACAGGAACAGTAAGGAGACATGTGGAACAGAGCAAAATGGGAGAGTGGGAGGTGAGGCCACAGTGGAGGTGGGGAGAGTGGGGCAGCCACGTGGGGCCTTTGAGGCCACTGTAAGGGCCCTGGCTTTTACTCTGAACTAGAAATCCACTGGGAAATTTTGAGTAGAGGGATAGTATGATCCCATTTATGGTTAAACAGGCACCTCTGGCTGCAGTGTTAAACGGTGAATGTAGATGGCAGGGATGGAAGCAAGATCAGTGAGGAAGCTTTTGCAGTAAAATCCAAGATATGCTGCTGCTGCCACAGGATGGGAGCTGTGGAGGTTCTGAGAAAGGCTGGATTCAGGACATATTTGGAAAGTAGAGAAAAATTTAGGCCTAAAAAAAATGGAATTGCCATTCAATGACAAGTCCAGGGTTAGAGCAGGTTGAAGGGGGCAAGAGCAGGGTTTCAGACATGTTAAATTTAAGATGCCTATTTGACATCCAAGTGGAGATGTTGTTATTGGTGTTAGTTCATTACACAAGTCTGAAGATAAGGAGAAAGTAACAGATATATACATGTATCAGGGCCCATCAACACAGAAGAGCAGGCTGTGCGTGCCATGAGATTGTTCAAGGCCACAAAGGGAGTAAGTGTAAATAAAGGGACCAGGGGTTGGTACCAGACTTCTCAGGACTTCTTTAGATGTTTTCTCAATGAAGTAGAAAGCAAATCACCTGAGAGTGGAGACAGGGGTGAGTTGTTGGAGGCTCAAGTAGAGGGGAGGTATGAAATAGGCACCAGGGGGATATGGGAGTGCCTAGGAGGATGAGAAGTGCGGGCTCCCTTGAAGTTATATCAGGTGGAAGGAGGCAATATGAGTCTTGGAGTGCTTTCTAAAGGCCAGAATGGACTCACTGGGTGGAAACTGCATCAGGTGGCTTCAGCTCACCACGAAGAGGATCGTGCTAAAGATTAGAGTCCTCTAAATATGAAATGCTCTGTTGGAAGTGCCCACACTTAAAGGGGCAACAACTCTTTATGGGAGATGAGGCCTGAGGATTAAACCGTTGTGTAGGATATCGACTAGATGCTCTTCAGAGTTCTTCAGACTGTGATGGGACTCAACTTCAAGCTGAAAATAGAAATCCCAATGCAGGCTATGCAGCTGTGGCAAATTCTTCCTGGGCTCCTACCTCACAGGGCTTTTGTTATGAACATTCAAAGAAGTAATATGAAGCACCTGGGATATTGTAACTATTCAATGTTATTTTCTTTCAAAGGTAAGTCTCCAGCACCACTTGACCTGAACTCAGCTCCAAATTTTTATAAGTAATTTGCCAAAACCAAGGAATGAAATTTTTTTGCCACAAATGAGAAATTTTATAATTTCTAAAAACGCTGCCTCATGCTCACACAACACAAAGGAGGTAATGGCAAACTTTGATATTACCCATAACTACAAAGCAGAAAGCTGTAGTAATTGTGGAAGGTACCACTGCAATATGTGTGATTTTACACCTTAAACTCTTACATGAGAATAAAGTTTAAGTTCTGTATGTTGTCATAGAAACTGTGCAAAGTCTAGATTTTAATGTATGTATAGACCATTTGTCCAAAAAAATCACTTACTTTGGTCTTCACATGATTTCTCTGTACTTTTTCTCTTGCCCTATCCTTATCTAATGCTAACCAAAAGAAAATGAAAAAGTAATTAATATTTGGTTGCTTATTTATTTAAAACTTCAAAAAAGTCTTATGGTAGTGATTTCATATTTAGCTGTTCTCTTGATTTTTTATAACGCAGATTAGTACAATGAAAAGTAGATTGGAGTCACAGCTCTGATATTTAACTGCTATCATTTTAGCCAAGTCACATAAGTTATTTGAGTTTCTGTTATCTATTCAATGGAGATAATTCTTTCTCTGCCTACTGCACAGGGGCTGCTGTGAAGATCAGTGATATAATGGGCATAAAAACACTCTGAACTATAAAATACTAGATAATGGTATCATAGTTACATTTTATCAATTTATACTTCTCCAAATGAACCACGGTTTCATTATTTTGTTGATCTAATTTCCACCTGAGTATTAGACATTTAAATTAGGAATATTATAGCTTTTCTCAATGTTTTTCCTTTCTTTGGTCTCTCCAAGGTGTAAGTTTACACTGAAATTGATTTTTTTCAGATTTTCTAAATATACCATTCTTTCTTTCTTGTATAGTCCATGGAAAATTATAAATCAAATTTTAAATCACATATAATCTGTGTGTTTGCCCACATCTGTGTATATAATAGCATGACAAGTCCAGTAGCCTCCTGGCAAGACTTCCTAATGTCTGTCCCCTCCATTGCCACATTTTATATGGAACTAGCTGATTAATCTTTGCAAACTCCAAGATTGAGCCTCTCATTCCCTGTTCATAATCTTGGCCTGGCATTCCAGCCCTATGCTCGAGGCCAGCCTGCCGTCCCACCCTCAGACCCCGCTCTCTTTCCAGCCAGGATGCTCCATCCCGCACCCGTGCTTTCCTGCCACTTGCCTTTGCCCATGCTCTTCCTTTCTCCTAGAATGGGCACACTCTCACCTCCACATGTCCGTATCTGACCTGGCCTGCAAATCGTAACTCATCTGTTACTGTCAGTACCCTCAAACTCCCCTCCCCCACTTTCCCTTCACTAAAAAGCTTTAGCACCTCACCTGTATTTCTCCTTTGACAGATTATTTTGTCCTTTCCTTACTTGCCCTCCTAGGATATGAGTTCTTTGAGGGCACAATTCACATTTCATTTGTCTAGGTACCTCCTGAGTACCCAGCCCCGTGCCTACAGCAGGTGGGCTATGAAGGACTGGATGTGTATTTTGAAAATATGAAATAGAAGGAAAAATATTTGCTTGCATTATTATACTTTTCTCTTTTGTGGCATATTTTCTCTTTTATAGTTTCTTAGATTCAGATTTCTCCCAGAAGCAGCGAGCTGTTTAAAAAATCTTAAGCAACTGTCACCAGTCCTCCTTTAACCCCATAGCCCTGCGCTAAGAACTAGACATCTTAGTCTATCAGAAGAGTTACCTTTCTCCCAGTATCATGAGTTATAACATCCATTTTCATTTCCTGTTCTAACTAATGTTTTTCTGTGCTGCTCTGTGAAGTTTTTTGCTGATCTCATTTGGTCTCTCTGTATGGTGTAGTACCATTCGAAAATCCTTTGAGTGAAAGTATCTAATAAACTCCCTACCTAGCTTTTGAGAATAAAAATGGAATAGACAGAAAAATTCATGCTGTTGCTTTGCTTTATACTAAGAAGTGAAACATTTAATAATTACTGCACACCAGGAGTAGTAACCAGGGAAGGGAATTGAAGAGATGAGAAATAGTCTTTTTACAGATCTCAGAGGTGTTTATTGTTTATTTCCCCTTATCTTTGGGGGGGGGGGATCTCTTTTGTGGAAGGGACTGATCATTTATTAGAGGAAGAAGGCTGCCAAGAAAAACAGCTCTTCATATGTCAGGGTTCGAGCCAACATGCAGTAAGAACATGAGACCAGCAAAGGGCCTCTGACAGAGCAAGCAGCTGGGGAACAAACGAGGGGCCTGCAAAAGGCAGGAGAGGATTTGAGGCAAACAGGCTCCAGGCTAAGTAGATAAGCAAGTAATTTTTTTTTAAGATTTATTTTTTTATTTCTGCTTTTTTATCCTCCACCCCCACCCCCCCGCTGCGGCGACGCGCCGAGTCAGCTTCACCAGCGAGTGGCAGCCTTGCCCACTTCGCGAGCGGCTTGCCCCGCTCGCGGGCAGCTCTCCTCTGCTCACGGGCGGCTCTGCTCTGCCTGCGGTGGCTTTTGCCCTGCCCACGGCAGCTCTGCCCGCCCATGGCGGCTTGCCCTTCTCAAGGCGGTCCGCCCGCCTGGAGAGGCCCCAGGGACCGAACCCAGGGCCTCCCATGTGGTAAACCGGTGCCCCACTGGGCTATACAGCCGGCCCCTAAGCAAGTAGTTTTGTTGCAGGCAGCCCTTCTCTAGAATACTGGTCCTGGTGGGAAGCTTTTTGTTATGGAATGCTTTAAATATTTACCTAAGTACAGTGAATCGTATAATGAATCTTTTACCCATTAAACCAGCTTCAACAATTACCAACTCATGACCAGTCTTGTTTCATCTATACTTCCACCTACTCCCCTTCTCAGATTACTTCAGAGCAAATCGCAGGCATATTTTATTACCAGGAAAAATTTTGAAGCAGGAGTTGAAGCCAAATTGTCTTTTCTAGTCAATGTTTCATTTTGTGAAACATTCAAGTTATGTGAAGAGAGATATTATCGTGATGTCACAATAGGAGACCACACCAAAATAACGTACCAAAGTAGATGGATTTCTCATTTTCAATCTTCTGTCCTCCCTCTCCTTAACATGGATGATTAAGAATTGACTATTTTATCTACAGGTATGTGAGAAACTCATCATCTCCTCCCTCTGAGGTTGACCCTGGTTTTATGATCCTCGTTGGTTCAATAACAACTAATTTTTCATTGTAATTTGAGAAGGCTCTTCTGCTTTGCTGAAAGCTTTCCTTAGCAGTCAATTCTACTTGTATAATAAGTTATATAATTCTTCTTCAACAAGCTTGTCATACTTTGCAAAAGCTAAAACTAAGAGGGACCAGGAGATCATGGGGTTGTACTATAGTCTGATTTATTGTACCGATTAATATGACCAATTGTGAGAAATAATTTGATCTTTATCAAACATTTCTGAATCAGAATCTCTAGGAATGGAGAATGGAAACCTGCACTTTTAACATGCTTCCCAGGTGAATACTAAGAGTTCCCACTGCTCTCTAGAGTGTATCATTATGTTACTGTCCTTGACCTTATTTGCCAGTTTTTACACCAGCTGGTTTTCTTGCCACTTCTCTTATTACTAGGTAGACCTAACATCTAATTTGATAGGCAGCCTGACTTCTTAGCCACTCTTCTTCACAGGAATACCGATACTCAGTATTTGTATTCAGTGGGCTTAACTAGGGCTCATCAGAAGCAAATGCAGTGCTTTTTTTCCCTTTCCCCATAATATGGGTGGGGTGGTAAGATGGGGAGGGGGTGAGAGGAGGGGAGAAGACTGGTTTGTATTTTGCAAAAGTTCCACGGGTCACTTTGATATAGAAATATTTTTATTTTCTAATTTGTTTTCACAAAGCTTGTACTTTTTTTTTTATAAAGCACTGATATTTATCCTGCTGTTGTGTATTTACACCAAATGAGAAGAATTGCTTTCCTTATAAACATCTTTAATGAATAAACCAATTATAATTTAAACACTGCCTGTGATTTTTTCCTTATAGGTGTCATCTTTAAGAAATGAAAAACGAGGCTCATCGTATCTCATCTCTGCCCCAGAAAGTGGTTCAGTGGAATGTGTTGAACAACATTCTCAGGGCACAGGAGCATGTTATGTGGAAACCTACTTAAAAAAGAAGCGAGTGTACTGAGTTAAATTCTCTCCTCGTAGCCTCATAAGGTCCTTTGCAGAACCTCTGCTGTTCATCGCTGCCTTAACTTCATTCAAACTAGCCATATCCTTTAAATACGGGTTTATGATATCCCAGAAGGAACTGTGCTGTGCAGCAGGCAGAAATGCCAAATGAAAAATAAGTAGCAATAAGAAGAGACATCAATTGAGGATATTTCCCACTAGGAATAGATGCATCTTAATCAATGTGATATTAACAGTCCATTGGAGAAATTAACAATGTTCCGATATTCCTTGCTTTAGAGCTGGGAATAATTTTGACACCATATATAAACGTTTGAAGCAATAAATGGGAAACATTCTTGTTTCCTGAGCCTTAGGAAAATGAGTTTCTTATAAGCCAATATGCATTTTAATTTTCTCTCCCAAGAAGTGATCTAATTTATAGATTTTTAGGACTTTTCCTAGAGCTACAAAAGTGCAAATACCAAATGCGGTGATGGTGATGTTATGAAAAGCTATACCTGCAAACTAAATTACTGCCCACACACCAGCCACACAACATAAAACCCAAACACAGACTGATGGTGACATCCAAGGTACACACCACTTAACAGATGCTTTACTTTGAATGTTATTTAGCATTTATACCTTTTGTGAAAAACACAAGGTATTTTAAAAGCAGTTTTGATGATCTAATACAGGGGTTTGCAAACTATGGCCTGTGGGCCAAATTCAATCCACTACCTGTTTTTGTAAGGTGGCAAGCTAAGTATGTTGTTTACATTTTTAAATGGTTGGGCGGGGGAGGGGGGGAGAGATATTAATTTATAATGTGAAAATTCTATGAAATTCTAATTTCAGTGTCCACAAATAAAATTTTATTGGACTACAGCCATGCTCACTCATTTAAGTATTGTCTCTGGCTGCTTTCATACTACAAAGGCAGAGTTCAGCAGTTGTGACAGAGCATATGGCTCACAGAGTCTAAAATACTTACTATCTGGTCCTTTATAGAAAGTTTGCTGCCCCTGGCCTAGTAGCACTAATTCTTTTTACTTCACCTAAACAAAGATGCTTAAACTTTGCGACAGACTTGTAAGTGGCAAAGAACACAGGTTTCTGTGCCTCATTTCACAACATGGAAAAGTGGTGATCTAATTACTAGAACAGGGCCAATTTTGGTCATCAAATTCCATACTTCCACAATTTAAAGTAAAGCAGTCAATACTGCCCTTTCTGAAGCAGTCTACGGAGTAACAGTATTTATAACCATTTTGATCTAATAAGCTATACCTCACTCTCTGCTTTGTCTCTTTATTTGGTACTGTTAGGATTAAAATTATCATCTATTTAACACAGTTTATTTCTAAATATTTTGTTCTTATTGCATATGACTTTTGACATCACCACTTCCTGATGACCTTGCTATTAAATGCATGAGAAACCTCTGCCATGTAGAAATTTCTAAGTTTGTTCATTGTTACGAGGCTGTAGGGATCTCAATGACCCATTCTTTTAGAAATCAGAGCATTAAATATCTTGTCATTGAGGGGACTTATTTTGGACAAAGTGTCTATCCTGTTTTAATTATTAAGTCTAGAATTGATACGTATGTTGTATGCTTTGTAAAGAATTCTCCTTGGTCTACTTTATTGCATCTAACGTCTGGTGGATAATGACATCTGGAGATTAATTTCTAAGAAATATACTACCTATAAACAACTGATCAAGATTAGACATCACTCAGTTACACAGCAGATGACTAATGGATACTCCTTCCTATCCTCCTGTTGCATTTAGCCTCATCAGTGCTTAGTCACCCCTCTAATCAAGTGCAAACAGAAAAAAAGAGAGATGGTGAGTTTTAAAGCAGAGATATAAAATGAAAGCAGGAAGAGGTTGAAAAGACTAAGATGAAGAATTTTTGGATTTGCCATCCTTACTGGCCTGAACAGAGAAGTGCAAATCAAGTGGTGTCTGTAGTAACAAGGACCATGACCATGCCACACAAATAGTCTAACCTGTTATTTTTCTATGTGAGTTGTCTGAAATGTTTTGAAAATGAAATCTTAATATTAAAAGGCATATGCATGTGAAGTCTTCAGTACATTTATTTGTATAAAGAGTAAACAAAGTGCATAAAGAGTGGCCACAGGTTTGACACAGACAGAGACCTTGGTGATGCAGGGCTATTGAACAAATTAAATGGCGTGTTTGTTGTTGCCATTGAATCAATCCTGAACACCTTTTCAGGCTAAAAAAGTGAAAAGTAACAATATCGAACAAATGCTAGACAGCATTAACAAAATGTTTTTCAGACTGTTGGCCATAAAGGTCTTTATGGTTCACCTGAATCAGATTCTAAACAGTTTTGATTCCCCAGCTACCTCTAAGCAAACTGAAAATGGTCTAGTGGATCCTGACCTCCATAGTGCCTCTAGCTGGGCCTTTTCTTTCAAGTTTTGTGCCATAGGATGATGGTAAAAATAGTGATCGCATCTCGTAGATGGAGGGTAAGTATGGAAACACTCTAAGAGCAGTACAGTGTATGTGGTATATATTTTGACTAGTTGCACACAGCATCCAAAACCAAAGCTGGAATAGCTTGCCCCGAAGTGGTAGAGTTATAAAAGGATATACCATTGACACTTCTTTAAAGCACGCATGATAGCATCCAGGTTCTTGGGATCAGTCCTGATTAAAGGTATTCTGCATAGGAAAGCACTGATACAGGCATAGTTCTCAAGAGTTAACGTCATGCAGCAAAATATCTATTCCATGGCTGCCCCCCAGAGCATAATCAGTTTTCTCAAAAAACTGGCCACCAAGGAGACAGGAGCTAAGCCACTAGAGAAACAACTCAAAGTTGTGACAGCAATACACTCATCTTTGTACAGAAACAAGAGTATACTAACTGGTTAATATTTCAAGAATGCTTGCTCTATCACTGTATAGATAGCAAAATTTGAGGGCATATTAGTACTGGCTAAGTCCATCAATCTTTATGTTTGGTTTATGTGCCAAAAAAACATTTTAGATCAACTGGCAGCTGGGAAAAAAACAATCATTTTGGGACATTACTTTAGTCAACTCCTCTTGCTTTGAAAAAGCCCATCTTGATATGCAGTTGTGAATGAAGGTAAAGTAGCCAGATGAAATGGCAGTATATTCATTCCAAAAGGAGGAGTGCTTACATGTTTTCTAATATTTTGTCACATTTGTCACTAAGTTACTGCTGCCAGATTTAACGAGGAAGTCCTTACACATATTAAGCACCAGAGTGCCTTAAACATGGATATGTACTTAATCTGTTGAGTGACTTTTCAGGCAGAACACATATTTTTCCATTAAAAATAATTTTTTTAAATGGCTTGGCTGTTTCTTGGGGAGAAGGGGAAACTGATAAACAGTGAAATCTAAATGTTATTCGTGCTTATTTTTAAAAGTGCTTCAAATCCTTCAATAAGGTTCTGAAAGGTTGTCCGATTAGATGGTTGGAATTCCCAGCATTTTCTCATAAGCTGATAAACCTGTAAAAAGATGAAAAATGGATAACAACAGTAAAAATGCTGTTGGATTTGGGAGGGTTTTTTTTTTTTAATTATGGAAACCTTAAGTGTAAAAAAACAACTTTGGAAATGTAAATGACTTTTCCTTAATAAGGCTAGAAAACAAAAATATCAGAATTACTTAAAATTTAGAAAATGTGACAACTATAATTCATAAATAATATTTTAACAGTTGGCAAGCTCATGGATTAATTAACCTTCAAAAAGATCCAGGTCATAACTGTAAACCAGTGTAAGAGTGAAGTTAAATCTCAGTTTAGATGCTAAACTTCCAGACTGCTTCATTCTTTGACTCACACCATTTAGTACACCTTAAGCAGTCTGGAGTTTAGTCTTAAAGGCTCAATTCACTTTAGAGTTCAGAAAAGTAGACAAATATTACAAATGCTACTAATAAAACAGACACACAAAAATGGAATGAGATCTATTTGTCACAATAAGACTACAACCAGAATATGTTTCTTCAGGGTAGGCAAGTGGATAAACACTGAAGTAAGCTACTTTTGGAGGGAATCATTGCTTTGAACATAACTTATGATTGTCATATGCCCGAAGATGATTTCTCAGATATCTTATTTGAAATTTAACTTCAGAAAACTATTTAAAATGAGTTTTCTACCCCATTTCCCTGCTCCCCTCTCTTTGCTGATAACTCAAGTTGTGAAAACACATAATAAAATTTGAGTTTTATTACTGTGAAATGGCCTATAAATACCTCATCTGGACAGTTAGGTGGACATGGCAAGCGTTTTCCTTCTTTTAATGTATTCACAAGTCTTGTTACTGTCATCTGGCCATGTGTTGGTCCTATCATTTTCAGGAACAACTATGTAAAATAAAACCAAACAAAATGTTTTATTTCACACCTTTTAATAAAAACCAAATAGATTAAAGTGAAACTGCTAGTGTTAATACGAAATTACAGGAATACTTCAAAGGCTTTTCTCTTAAGTAACTTTAAAGGGAAATTCAAACTCTTAAGCCTAGCTCTCCATGAGAATCAGTGACCAACTTCTCAGACTCTACCTCCCACTCCTTCCCTTGGTTAAGGAGCCTGTTCCAGTAAAAATGACCTCATATGAGCATAAACGAGCCACAGACTAGGCCCCTACCCAATTCTATGCCACTTAACTCACTAACTCTCATGAAATTTTACCTGCTCTCCTGGTCCCAGATAAGATCCTTGAAAGTCAGGATCATTTTATAGACTTTTGGGCTCCTTGCAAAACCAAGACATGATAGAGCCACAAATAAATGTCAAGTAACAAACCAAGTTAAAGAGGAAAGTGACACTTTCCTTCTCTATTACAATTCACTGATGGGATTCCGTTTTAATTGGATCCTAGATTCATATTAAAAGACAAGGAAAACTTACTGCCATGGGACTGGAGTCTGAATCACAGTAAGTAAGCAGCTCGTGCAGAGTCACTCCAAAAGACCAGACATCAGAGGCGATATAAAACTTACACTGAATTAAACATTCTGGAGCATACCTAAAAGACAACAGAATATGAAACTTCATTTCCTGGGAAGGATATTCCAACAGACATTAAAGGGTAACAGAAAAATCACCTCTTTGGTTTTTCTTAGAATTTAGTATTCAAGGCATCTAAGTGTACATTATATGTTAATCACATATGCTGCTGTGGTATACATCTGATTTCTACCACAATATCCCCTACAGGCTCTCAGTAGGACGTATTTGCCCCAAATAATAAGTAGCCTCGATTCTCAGCCACATTTGTGCTCTTCATTTCACTGAAAAGATGCCCTCCATGCCTAGGAGGATGCGGTCAGACAAAGACAACCACCGGGTTTTAGTTGCCTATAGGCTCATGGGTCAACAGAATGACCTTACTGCCAAATCCTCTTCCTATGTATCTATTTTGATGAATGATACTTGGTTCACCAAGCCAGAACAGAAAATTAGGTGTCCCGTATCCAACTTCTAAATACTTCTAAAAACCTACACATTTCTCTTAAAACATCACAATCCTAATTACTACCCTAGTTCACAACAGCCAAGCTTTGACTTGGGTTGTTGAAACAGCCTAATCAGACTCCCTGGCTCCAATCTTGCTCCCCTCCATTTCATGATGATCTTTCTAAAACAAAAATCCCCATCCTTAACCCCTCCAATAGCATCTCAGTGTTCTTGGGGTGAAGTCTAAGCTCCATAACATGGCTCACTATGCTCTACATTAGCCGCCCCTGCAAACCTCTTGCCCTTCATGTTCCACCCGTGCGATTTCATTTCCTGGGGCTTGCAGTGCTCTTGTCATTCTTGTTAGTCACACATGATTTCTTCCACTCATCATTACAAATTCCCACCAGTCTTTCAGGTTTCACAGTAACAGCCATATCTTCCAGAAAACCAAACGTGAACCCTTACGTGCTAATCAGACCACAAAATTGGTTGTCTCGCCCATTAAACTCTAAACTCTGTCTTGTTCACCATCATATCCCCCAGTACCTGGCACAAAGCAGGGCCCCAATACATAGCTGTTTACAGAATGAATGAAAGCTTAGGCGCATGGGTAGAAGAATTCTGTTTGGATCTATGTAGGGTGCACCTAAGGGCTGGTGATCATTTTACAAGGGGGTGGAGTGGAGACTTCAGCAGCTTCCCCCGCACGATGTTCCAAGCTGGGGTGGCTGCAGTCAGGGTGTGGCCTTCTGCCCAGGAGAACCCTGGTACTTCATGAGAAGATGACCAAGTTTCTCATGGACTTTGCTCTGCTCTGCCCGGGATCTGTAAAGCCTACTTAATCACTCATTCCTTCAGACCTCCCTCTGCACAGATGTGCTTTAGGAAAGAAACTGGACCAGCTCTAACAGTTTTAGGAACTGTGTCAGATGAATGCCCGTGCTTGGGAAGCTGGAGGTGCTGAGTGGTATGTTAGATTTCTCCCCTTCCTTGGAAGATGATGTCACATGCCTTAAAGATGTGTCCTGAAGGCAAATATTCATCAATTTCAAACTGCGAGGTTCTAAATCTTCTCCAACCTCGACTCAGGCTGAAGGAACAACACATTAACATAGCTAGAAAGGGCCTATTCAAACAGCATAAGCCTAGGAAACACTGATGAAATCTAACAGATTCAGTTACCAAAACACAGGGCTGTCCCGATCATCTTTGACTGTGTAGTACTCCTTATCGGTTTCAATTGCTTTGGTTAAACCAAAGTCTCCAATCTTCACTTGGTGTTCACTCTCAACAAGGACATTTCTTGCTGCTAAATCCCGGTGAACATATTGCCGAGAACCCAAATAGTCCATCCCCTAATGAAGAGAAATAAGGATAGAACACATTGTTAAAAGTCATTTCAGATTGCAGTTTGTATCACTGAATAGTAAGGAAAGACATTTCATTCACATATCACTGGTAATTTTTTTGCTTTTATTTTTACAGTAAGACTGAACTGATTTGAAAAATATATATCAAATCAGTCATATTTAATTAACAAATTAGTTTGATTCCATAGTAGAGGCTAGTTTCCATCCAAATAATGCAGAGAAAGATAAACTCAGAACAATCATTAGAAAGTTTGCCATTTGCAGTCTAGTTACAAACCAATTACCCAGGGCAGAGTACCTGATTTTTCAATCTTTAACATTCTGTCTTTATTTTTTACCTTACAAATCTGAACGGCATATTTCAGCTGCTGTTTCAAGTTGATTTTGTTCTTATTCTTTGGAAGATATTCCTTAAGGCTACCAGAAGGCAGAAATTCCATGATGAGCTTAATACCATTTCCTCCTGTTTAGAAAAAACACCCATCAGTACGAGGTTGCCAAATGAATGATCTGTGGGAGACTAAAGGGCACAGGATCTGGAGCCCAGCAGTCTAAACTGGTTTCAGCCTTACCCCTTATCACAGGAAAGCTGCTTAACCTCACACCCCAGGCCTCAGGTGCTCAGCAGCAACCAGGGCCAGCGCCAACCAGTGAACAACACTGAGTCCTCTGGAAACCATTAGGCAAATGATAATATTTTAAAATTATAAGCCATGTTCTTTCACCAATTTAAAAGTACAATACATGACTGGTATGCTGGCTTGCAAATAAGATACATTTATTAGTAAATACTACTTGCCGCCTTGAATTAGATAGCAAATATCCTGCCTAGTGCTGAACAAGAAAAGGGAAAAGGGTGATGAGGGATCAGTTTCATATGACACAAGGATGACTATCTGGATGGGCGAAGTCCAATCCCCAGAGTGGGTATATGACTAACCCTGAGAGACAATGCTGGAAGCATCCCTGGCTAAAAGGAAGTTGACAGTGTATACAACTCTGAAGCCCCAAGAGCTCATGGGGCTGTCAGCTAGTGCTGCCAAATGGTCCAAAAAAAGGCCAAGGGCAGCCTGCTCTGCCTTAGTCTGTAGGACCCCAGACAGCCACTTAGTCTTTAAAGCTTGGCAAACCCCATTTTGCACAACATACCGTCTTCTGTGCAGATGCCTTTGTACTTCACAATGTTCTCATGATAGAGGTTCCTTAAGATTTCTATTTCCTTCTTCAGATCAGCTATGTGGTTGCCTCCACTCTCAGGCTTCAGGGATTTGACAGCCACCTGCTCACCTGTATTGTCTCCCTCGGGGTCGTATCTGCAGAGCTCAACCTTCCCAAAGTGGCCCTGGAGGAAAAGATGCATGCACTGTTAGGAACAAACTTAGAAGGAAAGTCTTGCTGCTCTGAAGGCCAGGGGTTAACTTGCACAGTCTGACCTTGCAGGTAGAAGGCTCTGCCTACTTACCATGGCCCCCTTCCTCCTTCGGCTTCACATACCATCCCGTTTATTACTAAGCTAAGACAAGGAAAGCACCAGGTAACTAATGAACCAACACATTGATCCCAGTTTCCATGAAAATGTAACCTCAAAGGAAATGAAGGTTATTTTGGGGCCTATAGTGCAACTGTGACAGTCTCTGAAAACCCTAGGCCCGTGCTACAGGACAGGCACCACAGTGTAGCTGAGAAGAGCAGTGCATGAGGAATCTCTAGAAGACTTGGGGCCAGATCCCAGCTGAGCCACTTAATAGTGATGCTGGCCAAGTCACCAAATCTTCAGAGCTAGCTCCTGATGTGCTCAATGTACACAGTAGTCATAGACCCCTCAAGGGTATGGTGAGGAACTGAGGACATCGAGTTTGTGAAAACGTCCAGTAAAGAGCCCAACAAATGGCAAAGTGCTCAATATGCAGCACAGTCTTTGCTTAATAAGCAGAACTACAAAAGATATGTATAAAGAGGCAAATCTCACAAGCTTCTCTAGTCGCATTAATTGTTAGGAAATTCTCATTCAGGGTCCAAAGGGAAAGCTGATATTCTATTTTGGCATTCTGTGTAGCAAATCCATCCCTCATTTAAGTGGCCTCACAGAATATATGTGCCTAGAAAGAGAAAGAGGAGTTTTTCTACTGCTCCCATCTCTCTTTCCATTTTCTTCTGCCCCTCAGAGAAAAATCAAGTGTCTTAAAGAGGTTAGCCAATGCCCTGTGTGAACAAACAATCACATGTGCAAGCAGGTTTATATGTTCTATTACTGTGTGTGTGTCAAACAGAGAAGACGATCCCTTGTGAAAAGTGGTCCAAAGAAAATGCAGGTGCTTTCTCTGAGAAACTATGACCCAAACTGAGAAAGAAGAGAAAGCAGCTTTATATGCAAAGAGAAGTAAGTAAAGGCCTCTGTAGTCAACAGTGAGTGTTGGGCCTAACTTGCCTCTCCCAAGTCACGGATCCTCTTTAAGAACCGCTTTTCAAAGTGTGTAGGATCCACTTCAGTTGCTGGTTTTCTTTCTGAAACAATGTCAGGATCTAACAGAAGAGAAAAGAAAATACATTAAAAAGCAAGTGGGCTCATCGTTACTCCCACCCTCACCCGCTCTCCATGGTATGTGCTGATCGCCATTAAAACAGCACAAGCAGGGCCTTACTCTGCTCTTCAAGCTTATTGATGTCTCTCATGATGGCTCGGAAGAAGGGTCTCTGATTGGGGTCATAGTTCATACAGCGGGTCATAAGGTCAGCCAGCTCCTTACAAGATGGTGTTACCGGCCTGTACCGGCTCTCATAAAATCTCTCTTTCTATAAGGAAGAGAACAAACACATGGAATAAACCAAAGGAATCACTCACATACCTTTTAATTCCAGGTCAGAGGGCATTACCAGTCCCTAATTTAATGCCCAACCTCTCTGCTTAAAGGTGGTTTTCATAAACATGTGTCTTACTGTTGTCTTATTCCGGCTTAGGGAAATTTCAGTCCTGATCTAAAATAATATGAATTCAAGGAGGATGGCAAGTATGTCCCAGTCCCAAACAAGCTAAATTCCAGTAAAGTGATGCAATCTTTCTGGAATACAACTTGGCAACATGTGTGAAAATCTTCAGATTCTTCAAATCCCTAACTCATTAATTCAAATTACTGAATGACTCAAAAATCCGATATAAACAAAGATTTATTTACAAAGGTATTCCCTGCAGAATTAGACAAAACACTGGAAATTTGAAAACAACTTAAATGTCATATGCAAATTAGTTAAGAAAATTAGAATTTAATGAAACAACTTTTAAATCTGTAAAAATTTTAAGATTTAATTTTGCGGGAAAGTACTCAAATTAATAAATGAAAACAATTCAGGATACAGAATTGCATCTAGTACTGTCACAATATTCTTAATTAAAAAAAAAAAAAAAAAGAAATGCATTCAAACTGGAAGACAATATGCCAGAGTGGTAGTAATGTCATGGGTGGCAGGAATATAGTGATTGCTTTTTATTCTTAATGGTTTTCTGTATTTTCCAAGTTTTCTTAACAGCTGTTTATTACTTTAAAATTCCAGAACAAGTAATTGATGCCACTTTAAAAAATTGAATGAAATCACTACACTGCAGTTTCTAGTCTGTAGCTGAATCCCAAGGGTACTCGTTTCTCTTCTGGACCCTGTGGGCCCTGGGATGGGGCTTGGGGTGGGAAGCAGACCCCAGAGGAGCACGAGGAAGAGGGATTGGAATTAAGGAGCTGGGAGCTGCCCTTGACTCTGAGTGTCACTTCCCCGCTCCAGTGCAATGGACTGTAAGGCCATCCAACCCGGGGGTACTCTCACCAAAGGCAGGGGGCTCAGCCCTGGGTGCACAGCAGGTGCTCAATAAATGCTGATTAACAGCAAAGGGTATGTTGTTTTGTTTCCAAGGAAGTTAAAAATAAAATGAGTTTCCCAAAAGCCTAAACTGAAAATTCCAAATAGCAGATGTGTAGATTAGACAATTCTCCCTGTTTTTGTTTTTGTGTTTTCCATTATGGTAACATATAAATAACATAAAATTTGCCATTTTAACCATTTTCAAGTGCACAATTGAGCAGCATTAATTTCACTGTTGTGCTACCATCATCGCCATCTATTACCCAAACTTTTTCATCACCCCAAACAGAAACTCTGTACCCATTAACTAACTCCCCTCCCACAACTCCCAGCCCACCCCTGGTAGCCTCTAGTCTTCTTTCTGTCTCTATAGACTTGCTTATTCTGGATATTTCACATAAGTAGAATCATACAATATCTGTCTTTTTGTGTTTGGCTTATTTCATTTAATATAAAGTTGTCAAGGTTAATTCTGTTGTACCAAGTATCAGAACTTCATTCCTTTTTACAGCTGAGTAGTACCCCACTGTATGGCTATGACCACATTTTATTTATCCATTCATCTGTTTATGGGCCCATGGATTGTTTCTGCCTTTTGCCTATTGTGAATAATGCTGCTATGAACACTGGTGTGCAAGCATCTGTTCAAGTCCCTGCTTTCAATCACTTGTAGTATATAAACCTAGAACTGGAATTAGGGTCATATGGTAATTCTATGTTTAGCTTTCTGAAGAACTGCTAAACTGTTTTCCACAGCGGCTGTACCATTTTACAATCTTACCTGCAATGCATGAGAGTTCCAATCTCTCCACATCCTCACTAACACTTTCCCTGTTAGATATAGCATGATTGTTCTTCCCTAAGTCCTACACCTTCTTCACCTGGCAAGTCTTAGAGATGCTGCTTTCAATGTCTCCTACACCCGCGCCCTCCAACTCTGGATTCCCACCAGCACTTCCTGACTGCCGGGTCTCACCACTGAGCCCTCAGAGCATGAGTGTCCCCGTCCCGGTCTCTCCCCACCCTGCTCGTCCTAGGCACTGCCTGCAGATGGACTGTAGCCAGCTGACCTCTGAGCACCTCACTCCTTCACCCAAATCCCTCCAGGTCTTCATATCGCCCCTCCTCCCAGTAAAATACAGACTTTGCAGTCTGGAATTCAGGGGAACAATTTGACCCCAAAAGACTTTCCCAATTTGTCTCCCATTTTTCCTCTCCACACCCACTATGCTGTAGGGTCTAGGCACAGTAAACTCATCGCGTTCCACATACAACTGAAAAGTCACCTTCCCCTTGCTCTTTCATCAGCCCTTCCCAGCTTACCGTGGGGTCTGCTCCCCTCAAAACACACAAGGCACACACTAGTAATTGGAATCACAAAGTGAGCTGCTCAGTGATCCTTACTGTTACTTCTCCTACTTTAACCCTTTGCAGTAAGTCTCCACTTTTCCCACAAATAAATGTGAGAGAGCCACCTGCACCTCAGTTACCTGATCTATAGAATGAGGGTAATGACAGTGCCCCACCTAACTCGCAGGGCTGTTAGGGTGGAAGTTTCAAGTATTATCTGTAAAATCCTGACTAATGTTATTTTTCTTTTCATATTTAATTATACTAAGTGAAAGAAGCCAGACCAAAAACTCTATTACATATTCTATGAATCAATCCATATGGCATTGTGGAAAAAACTATAGGCATGGAAAGATGATCATGACTAATGTTATTTTAACCTAACTCCCCTGACAGATCATCTAAGCTCCTTAAGGGGAGTCAACAAAGCCTATGCATTTTATCTGTGTGCCTCCAGCTTTTACCTAAGACAATGCCTGACACAGTGTATACTCAATAAATATTTGTTTATTTTGCTGAATAACTGGCAGTTAAAATCTCAGGTGAATGAATGATACCAAAACAATTACTGACCACGTATTGAGTGCTTGGCACTCCACATGCATTGTGTAGTTAATCTGCACAACAACCCACAAAGTAGGCAGTATTTATCCCCATTTTACAGATGATGAAACTGAGGCTCAGGGACATTAACTAATGTTCTAAGGACAACTGGCCAGTAAAACCTGTGGAGACTCAAGCCCACAGCATCTCTTCCCACACTGTGAGGCTTCCTGATGACTCCCAAGAAGTCCAGGAGCGTCCAAGGAGTCTGCAGCCAGCTCAAACCCTGGAAAACAACTGCTTACTTCAATCAGTGTCTTGTCTTTCAGGGGTATCTCGCCATTGTAGCAGATTTCCCAGAGTGTGGTTCCAAAGCTCCACTTGTCAGCAGCCACGCTCAGTTTCCTGGAGTCTTCAACACACTCGGGAGCAATCCATGGGATTCGCTCTATGCATTCTAGAAAAAGACAACAGACACATACAGATCAGCTTCTGCGATCACCTGGGGAGCACTGTCAACACAGCAAGAACTGTGAGCTCTCATGAGTCAAGATGAAGAAACTATTCCAAACAGCATTTCCCAAATGCAGACTACCGTACAATAGTCCTGTGGGGATCTGGTTAAACATGTCGCTTTCCAGACCCCCAGCCCTGGCGCTTCTCATCCAGCAGTGTGAGTCAGGGCCAGGAGATGACTGATGACCACAAGGGCACAGGAGGGTCATGTGCAACCAGTCTTCTGAAGCCCTGGCCTAAGAAAGGGAACAGCCACCCCAGGCGGAGGTCATCACCCTGGGGAGAACAAGGGGTTGAGCACACAAAGGCTTAGGAAAGAGAAGGCAGAGAGAAGAGGCCAACATATGCAGAGGCAGGCCCATGCTGGCTTTATGTTGGATTTCTTTCACTTTGGAAGAGAGAAATCAAGGGAAGGAGAGACAGACGTAAAGAAGTCCCACTGTCTGCACACAGCTCCCTGTTACTGCTGTTTCTGGCTCCTAACCATGGCCAGAACCAGCAAACTGAGCACAAACTCCTGCCACATGCACTCGAAATGCCCCTTCAGCAAGTGCACTGAGT
>PVKH010008869.1:0-19195 GCA_004027955.1 Chaetophractus vellerosus | reverse complement strand
CGGCCTTGAGAAAGGCAAGCCGCCGTGGGCGGGGCAAAAGCCGCCGTGGGCAAGGCAAAATAGCCACCACGGGCAGGGCGGAGCCCCCACGGGCATGGCAAAGTCACCGGTGAAAAGCGGAGCTGCTGCCTGCGAAGCGTGGAAGCCGGCAGCCCGCAAAAACATGGAGGACTGCTGCCCGCAAAACATGGAGCGGAGCCGCCCGTGAAAACGGAATGGAGCCACCCACGAAACGGAGCGAGCCGCCGCTGCGGAGGGCCAACTTGGCGCTCCGCCGCAAAGACGGGGGGAGACAAGAAGCAAACATAGAAAAACACAGAAGAATGGACACACAGCAAGAGCAAGCAGAAGGGGGGGGATATGTAATAAATTAAAAAAAAAAACAAAAAAAACTACATTGTGAACCTACAAAACAAACATGCATAACATCAGACAGGGCTCCCACACAGCACCCCACCACAAATACCCCACGTTGTGAAAAATTTGTTAACATTATGAAAGAGCATTGTCAAAGTATCACTATTAACTATAGTCCGTATCTTACTCCCCTATACTTCTTTTAAAAGCATTTATTTATTTACTTTTATTCATTTTTATCCCCCCTTCTCCCCCCTGCCCCCATTTTTGCTGTTTTTGTGTGCATTCGCTGGGCACCTCTCTGTGTCTGTTTCCTGCCCTCTCCTCTCCCTTCTCCTCCTGTCTTCACTGGGATTCGATTCTCGGAACCTCTGATGTGGGAGAGAGGTGTCCTACTGCCTGCACCACCTTAGTTCCTGGTTTTTCGGCATGTCTTGTCTTGTCTTTCCCTGTGTCACTCCTGTTACGTCATCACCTTGCTGTGTGGCTTGGGGGGCCTGACGGTGCACCCATGCACGGGCCCTGAGGTGGTCACCCACATACGGGGCCTGGTGACTCATGTGCCTTCTATATTTTTCTTTAGTTTTACCAGGAGGTCCCAGGGATCAAACCCAGGTCCCTCCATATGGGAAACAGATGCCCAACCATTTGAGCCACATCTGTCCCCCTGCTATATCTCTTAAGGTTGACCAAAGATACCTAGAGTTACAGTCATTTCCCATACGGGATGGTCATATAATAAATCAGGCCTAGTTTATCACCAGCATTCTAAAACCTAGACATAGGGAGAAAAACTAGGTCTGGGGACACATGCATGGTTTCTAATGTAGTGAATGTTTAGCCTACCTTGATTATCACAAAATCAGGACAGCAAGAATATTTGCATATACAGTTGATTTTTATATATTGATTGTATCCTGCCACCTTGCTGAACTCCTTTATTTTAATGGGTTTTAGTTGATTCCTTAAGACTTTCTACATATGAGATCATATCTTCAAAGAGAGATAGTTTTACCTCCTTTTTTCTTATTTGGATGTTTTTTATTTCTTTATCTTGCCTACTTGACTTGGGTAGAGAACCACCAGTACAGTGTTGAGTAGAAGTGGTGAGAGTGGATGAGTACTTTGATAATGAGAGAGTTTTGA
Organism: Chaetophractus vellerosus; assembly: GCA_004027955.1. Classification (NCBI taxonomy): domain Eukaryota; kingdom Metazoa; phylum Chordata; class Mammalia; order Cingulata; family Chlamyphoridae; genus Chaetophractus; species Chaetophractus vellerosus. The sequence goes on along the minus strand of PVKH010008869.1, from coordinate 17,692 downwards.
ATTTTGGCAAATGCTTTTTATGTGTTTATCTGCGCATGACACCCCCCTCCCCCCCCGTGCCTCATGGCTTCCTTTTTGTGTCTGCCATTGTGTCCGCTCATCTTCTTTAAGAGGCACCAAGAACCGAACCTGGGACCTCCTGTGTGGGAGGCAGGTCCCCAACAGCTTGAGCCACATCTGCTCCCTGCTCGGTATATCAGCTTGTCTTCTTTAAAAAGGAGGCACCGGGAACTGAACCTGGGACCTCCTGTGTGGGAGGTTGGTGGCCGACTGCTTGAGCCACATCCGCTCCCCTTTATGTGTTTATTGAGATGATCATGTGGGTTTTGTTTTATTTACATTTATATCAGCTTTTGCATTCTTGAACTTGGAGTAAAGCTCCTGCATTACAGAAATTAGATATAGAAATTAGTGGTAGTCAGCATTTGGATAAATGGTAGAAGTCTTGGGAGGCTTCTACCAAAGAGAACAAGGTCAAAGATGGAACTTGGAGGAATATAAATATTTAGTCTACCATTTGGAGTTCTTTAATTTAGTGAAAACTTCATCTAAGGCAGCAGGTTGTGATTTGTGTTTTCCTCAATAATTATCCTACTGTCTCTAGCTGTTGATGTACCTGAAGAATCAACTGGTAGCATGGGAAGTTTTAAACTTCTTGAACTAGTTCCTTAAATTGACCATTGTAACACTATATCTTGGATGCTGGAATTTACTTTTTCTCTACTGGAAGGAATGTTTCTGTGAAAACAGGAAAAAAACGCAATTTGAGAAAATTTCCTTCATATAAATAGTATTCTTTTATAGGGAACCTGAAGTATTCACAATAGTACACAATCATAGATACTCATACTTTTTATTGAGAACTAGAACTAGATAGTGCTTTCTCTTTTCGCTAATTTTTTCCTTGCCCTGTGAACTCTTACTACTTATAAAGTAATGTCTTCTAATTTCATAATCACTACCAGCAGTTACTGTGAGAAAAATCTTGATTTCAAGGCGTAAAAACTGATAATGGTACTATTAGTTGGTGAGACTGTTAGAATCATATGAGAAATTTGGACCCATAGAAATAACTGTATGTCAGCAAATATTTAGCTTCAGTATTAAGATCTAATATGTAGCAATGCATGTTACTTATTCTAAATTTAAATTAGTGGAAATTCTCCAATTTAATCATAAATTATATACATTTGGGGTTGAACTAAAAAAAGGTCTTGTTATATTGAACAACTCATCGGATGATATGATTGCTACAAGTGTGAAGTTTGTTACCTGAAATTTTGTTTCTTCATTAAACTGCATTATTAAAATTGTCACATGAATAATTTGATTGAGAATAATAGAATATTGACTGATAATCATGAGTTAATACTGAAAATTAATAGAAAGTGGGAACTTCCGTCTTGATTCCCTCAACTTGTAAACTATCTGAAGATGTATTGAATGTGAATATTCTCGCTGTCCTGATTTTGTCATAATCAGGGTTTGCTAAACATTCGCTATATTAGAAACCATGCATGTGTTTTTCTAGTTTTTCTCCCTGGGTCTGGCTTTTAGAATGCTGGTGATAAACTAAGCCTAATTATTATATGACCATCCTGTATGGGAAAAGACTGTAACTCTAGGTATCTTTGGTTAGCCTTAAGAGATATAGCAGGGGGACGGATGTGGCTCAAGTGGTTGGGCGTCTGTCTCCCATATGGAGGGACCTGGGTTCGATCCCCGGGACCTCCTGGTAAAAATAAAAAAAAGAAAAATATAGAAGGTGCGTGGGCTACCAGGCCCCGCTTGTAGGTGCGCCGTCAGGCCCTGTGAGCCACACAGCAAGATGATGACATAACAGGAGAGTGACACAAGGGAGAGCCAAGAATAGACATGCCGAAAAACCAGGAACTAAGATGGCGCAGGCGGTAGGACGCCTCTCTGCCACATCGGAGGTTCCGAGGATTGAATCCCAGTGAAGACAGGAGGAGAAGGATGAGAAGAGAGGGCAGGAAACCGACAGAGAGTTGCCCAGCAAATGGACACAGAAACAGCAAAAATGGGGGCAGGGGGTAAAAATGGATAAAATTAAGTAAGTAAGTAAATAAATAAATCCTTAAAAAGATGTTTAGGGGGGCCAGCTGTAGCCCAATTGGTAAGGCGCTGGTTTACCACATAGGAAGCCCTGGGTTCGGTTCCCCGGGCCTCCTCGAGCGGACAGATTGCCTTGAAAAGGCAAGACGCCGTGAGCAGGCAGGCCGCCACGCAGTGAGCTACCTCAGTGGGTCACCGCAGCGGGGAGAGACAAGCAGACACAGAAAAATGCAAAAATGAACGCAGTGAGAACAAGCAGAAAGGGGGGGGATATGTAATAAATTTAAAAAAAAAAGATGTTTAGGGGAGTAAAATATGGACTATAGTAGTAATACTTTGATAATGCTCTTTAATAATTTAACAAATGTTTCACAACAATGCAAAGTATTTGTGGTGGGGAGATGTGTAGGAGCCCTGTATGATGTTACGCATGTTTGTTTTGTAAGTTCACAATGTTTACTGAACATTTATAGTTTAGGTATGTCCATGTATGAATGATATAATTCAATAAATTGCTTTTTAAAAAAGGATTTATTGAAGACGCTGACATATCTGTTTGGATGGTCAGAACCCAAATATACAGCAGGTTTTTTAAAAGATGAATCAGCATAGCTATTTTATATGGGGAAACATATTTAGACACTTTCAAATTTATTTATCCTGTTTAAACATTCAAGGTAGATTTTAAAGTATATCCATAGCAAAAAGGTTGCTGAATTGGCCATTCTAAAATAGAAGTTTCTCCAATTAATTGCAATCCATAGTCCTTAAAAATTTGGAGACTACTTATTCAGTTCTTTACTGTCATTAAATAGATAAAAATGAGAGTTTACTCGCTATGGAAAAAATGAAGGGAAAAGGTGAATGTTTGGGTACCAAGGTTGAATTAGACACTATGAATATAGTTATCAAATACTCTTTGAATGTGAAAATTTGATAGTTGATGGTTTGAAAGTCAGTCTAACAAGTCTTGATAGTGGTATAGATTTCTGAAAATGGCAGTGAGCTATTTGTCATATTTTAGATGGTACTGTTAGCAAATATAAAATATATAGCTCTTCTCATTATCAGATATATACATTATTATGTGTAAAAGCAGCTAGATATCTTACAGTTTTATAAAGCATTTTGTATTATAGAGTTCATAAATTTCTTCAATATTCTTGTCATAAGGAAAAAATTAAACATTTTTAGAAAGACCATTAACTCATGTTTACTTAATCTATGCATATATATGGCCTTTTTATATGAATAATTGTTTGATTTCTGTTCTTATGACTGCAGGAAGCATATGTACCTCATTTCTTACTCAAAGCTACCAACTGCCAGTTCTTGATACAATGTTTGTGAGAAAGAAATATCGAGGCAAAGGTTTTGGACTTCATATGCTGGAGGATTTTGTTGATTCCTTTACGGAAGATGCACTTGGCTTACGGTACCCGCTGTCTTCTCTCATGTACACAGGTAAATGGACTGAGTTAAAATGTGAAACTCTTGTGTCATTGTCACTTCTGACTTATCCATAATATTGTAAATATGCATATATTGATATCAAATGAATTTGGATTCTTTGGCTCTCTAAGCTTATCTTCCCAAATGTGTCCTTATCTCAAATATGGATTTTGTGGGGTATGGCACATTTTTTAAAAAGAAATAATACACATAACATAAATTTCACCCTCTAAAAGTGTGTTATTCAGTGATTTTAGTGTATTTACAGAGTTATGCAACCATTCCCAAAACTAAGCTTTCCTGGCTTGCCCAGCAAATGTAGTCCTTCACTTAACTGTCCCCTGCAGCCCTGTGCAGGGAGGAATGAAACAGTGGCTGCTACTGCCTTGATCCTGCGTGGGGTTGAAACAATAGCTGCCCTCAGAGTCAGGACCCAGTGATCTAAGTTCGCTAATCAGAAGCTGTGGTTAGTGCTTGGCTGTGTCCACCCCTTTTCTTAGGGAAGAGGACTTTTATAACCCTTTCTGTTGGCCAGCAGCTAGTCAGAGACAGGGCCCCAAGGCAGGCAGGCTCACTGTGAGTGCAGAATGAAGGCCGGTAGCCACCAAACGGAATGAGCAATTTATAGTTCTTTACGGTAATTTATCAGCCTCTTCCTTTTGCTCTTCTCTAGATGTTGTACAGTGTTCTTTTGGCCTCTGGAGTTTCAAAATAGTTGTTTCAGACAGTTCCTGCATGTCTAATAGTTGTTTTCATAGAAGAACTGAGTCTTGGAGCTCCCTACTCTGCTTTCTTCCCTAGAAGTTTCTCCTTGAGCACTTTTAAGATCAGTTTTTAAAAAATCTTTGTTTGATATGTCAGCTTTCTGATCTTCTTTGTTGGCATTTTCTGGACTTTTCTTCTCTTCCTTTGGATGTGCCATCATTTCCTGTTTCTTTGTCTTATATTCTTTTGTTGCACATTGTACATTTTAATATTTTAAAATGTTAATTCTTGGATTTGTTCCCTGAGATGTCTGTTTCTTGATTTTGTAACCATCTTGTGATAGGATGGAGATTTTCTTGAGCTTTAGCCTTCCTATCAGGAAGGTCTGGCCGAGGTGAATGCAGTGTGCAAAGTTCTCCGTGTCTCTTCTGGGCCTCTGTCTTGTCCTGGGCTTTTTCTTATTAGTTATTTTGGAGTTCCTCTCTTCAAAGGAGTTTGAATGCCCCCTCTGTTTCCCAGAAGACAGTCCTTCCACTCCCAAGTGTTTACTGTATGCAAGCCTTTGCCCCAGACTGCCTGTCTATATAGTTTCTTATATCGTTTAGTTGTCTCAAGGCTGCTTTTGCCTGGAGGGCACGTGAAGGAGGGTGGTCACCCCGGACAGGAGTTTCCCAAGTCACTTTTTCCCAGCTGAAAGAGGGCCAGGGACCCACAGGGTAGGCACAGACTGGTTCTAAAGTGCTCTGGGATTGGGATCCAGAAGGGCACCAAGGGATTCTTCAAGGGCTGAGCTTTCTTGACCTGCCCAGCAAATGCAGCCCTTCAACTGTCTCCCACAGCTGAGGAAACATAGTGTCTTCTTTGCCACCACCTTTGTCCAGGGCTGTTTGGAACAATGGCTGCCCTCACAGCTGGGCCACCAGCAATCCGATGTCACCAATCAAAAGCTGTGATCATTGATAGGACATGCCCACTCCTGGTCTTGGGGAAGAGGATTTTTATGTTGCTTTCTGCCCCCAGTGATCTAGCCAGGGGCTGGACCTCACAGTAGCCAGATACCAGAGTAGGAGATGGGCACTGGTAACCACTGCATGGAGAGAACAATTTATTGGTCTTTACTGTAATTTACCAGCCTCTTCCCCCCATTCTTTCCTGGATGCTATACAGTGTTCTAGTGGCCTCTGGAGTTTCAAAATAGTTGTTTCAGGGAGCGGATGTGGCTCGAGCAATTGAGTGCCTGCTTCCCACATGGGAGGTCCCAGGTTTGGTTCCCAGTGCCTCCTAAAAACAAAAAAAAAACCAAACAGCAGGCAAAACAAACAAAAGAACCAACTTAGGGGAGCTGATGTGGCTCAGTGGCTGAGCGCCAGCTTCCCCCCATATGAGGTCTGGAGTTGTTCAATCCCTGGTCCTGTACCTCAAAAAAAAGAAAAAGAAAAAAAAGGTTGTCTTAGACAGTACATGCCTGTTTAATAGTTTTTCTGGTAGAAGGACTGAATCTTGGCTCTCCTTACTCCACCATCTTCCCATGATCTTCTCCTATGGTTTCATTTTCTTTTAATTTTAGATCTTTTATCCATTTGGAGTTTATCCATGCAAGGTATAGGTCCAAATTAATTTTTTTACATGACAGGTATTTGGTTGTACTGTCACCATCATTTATTGAATAATTTATCTCTTTCACAATGATTTGCATTTTTTTTAAAGATTTATTTTTTATTACATTCCCCCCCCCCCCCCCCCCGCTTGCTCTTGCCGCGTGTCCATTCTTGTGTTCCTCTCTGTCTGCTTTGTCTTCCCCTGTTGCGGCGACACGCCGAGACCGGTCACCGCGCAGGCGGCTTTGCCCTGCTTGTGGGCAGCTTCTGCTTCCGTTCACGGCCGGCTCCGCTTCAGTTCGTGGGTGGCTGGCTGTGCTCCGTTCGCGGGCGACCTGCCCTGCCCGTGGCAGCTTTTTGCCCTGCCCACGGTGGCTCTGCCAGCCCATGGTGGCTTGCCCTTCTCAAGGCGGTCTACCCGCTAGGAGAGGTCCCCGGGAACCGAACCCGGGGCCTCCCATGTGGTATACTGGCGCCCTATCCACTGGGCTATACGGCCGGTCCTGATTTGCATTTTAATGTATATAAAGTGTCAGCAAACATTGGCCCCCTGGCCAGCCAACTCATTTTGTAAATAAAGTTTTATAGGAAAACAGCCATGCTTGTTTGTTTACATATTGTCTATGACTGCTTTGCTCTAAAATATCAGTTTTGTTTTTTTTTTAATTATTTATTAATATCCCCCCCCCCCTATTGTTTTGCACTCTCTGTGTGTTCAATGTCTCTTTAGACGGCACCAGGAGCTGATCCTGGGACCTTCTGGAGTGGGAGAGAGGCACTCAGTCTCTAGCGCCACCTCAGGTCCCTGGTCTGTTGCGTCTCTTATTGTCTCTCCTCTATGTCTCTTTTTTTTGGTCATCTTGCTGCACCAGCTTTCTGCATGGGTCACCACTCTTGCATGGGCCAGCACTCCACGTGGGCCAGCTTGCTGCACAGGCCAGCTTGCCTCTCACCAGGAGGTCCTGGCAATCAAACCCTGGACCTCCTATATGGTATATGGGAGCTCAGTTGCTTGAGCCACTTCTATTTCCCTGAAATGTCAGGAGACACCATTTCCCTAAAATGTCAAGAGTTGATTAGTTAAGAGAGAGACTTAACAGTCAGGTTATCATAATTTTACATTATGAATTGTGATTTTTGTGGCTTCTATAAGAAATCTTTCAATATCCTAATGCCTAGTCTCTGTTTTCTTTGAAATGTTTATTTTGCTTTTCACATTAGGTCTTGGAATCCACCTACTATTTACTTTTTTTTTTTTTAAGATTTATTTTATTTATTTCTCCCCACCCCCTCGTTGTTTGTACTTGCTCTGTGCTGTGTCTTTAGGAGACACTGGGAACTGAACCGGGACCTCTGATGTCGGGGGGGAGGCGCCCAATCACTTTGAGGGACCTCCGTTCTCTGCTTTGTTGAATCTTACTATGTTTTTTCTTCTTGTGTCTCTTGTTGCATCATCTTGGTGCACCTGCCCTTCGGGTTAGCTCACTGTCTTGCTTGTTTTTTTCTTTTTATTAGAAGGCACCAGGAACCTCTGCTCCCTGCTTTGTTGTGTCTCTCATTCTGTTTTTTCTCCTGTGTCTCTTGTTGCGTCATCTGGTTGTGTCATCTTGCCACACCTGCCCATCATACCAGCTTGCTGTCTTCTTTAGGAGGCACCAGGAACAGAACCACGGACACCTCCCCCCCTCCCATGTGGTAGGCAGGAGCTAAGTTGCCGGAACCACATCTGCTTCCCTACTATGTACTTTTATGAATGATATGAGATCCAGATCTAACTTTTTTTTACTTATATATTAATTTCTATTCCAGCACCATTTATTGACTAGTTTGTTCATTCTCTGCTGAAATGTAATTCCTTCTCTTTCATTTGCCATGTTTTAGTGCATGTGTGGTTCTTGGTTCTTTCCCGATCTTTGTCTTTTTCTTTTCTTTTTTTTCCCCTGATATTTTTATTGTGGTGTGGTTTTTTTTTTGTTTGTTTTTTGGTGGAGGGGGAGGGCAGGGGTTCTGTTTACATATCCTTATGACTGTACTAGATTGTTTTAGTTACTTTGGCTTTATGATTATTTTTGATACCTACTAGGACATATCTCTCTTTCTTCTTCTAATTTGGCTTGAATATTCTTTCTTGACCCCTTCTTCTTTCATTTTGAATTTAGGACCAAGTCTTATCAAGTTAAACTACAAAATAAACTTTGTTGGGATTTTGCTTGGAATTTATAGATTAATTTTGTGAGAACTGATATATTTACATTATTAATGGAGTCTGACAGTTCTTTCAGGTTTTCTTTTGTGTCTTTCAGTAACATTTAGTAATTTTTAAGGATGTTTAATGCTCAGTCCTGTTAATACTTTTATGCATGATGTATTTAGGATTTTTATTGATAAATGAGGTTGCTGTATAATTTTCTTGAGTTGCCTTGGTGCTGTTTTGGTATCATTACGTTAGCCCCATTAAGTGAATCGGGCAGCTTACTTTCCATCTTCATTCTGTCCTTCAAAATAGTTGATATTTGAATTTTCTAGGAAATTCTGAATGTGTTTTTCAGCTTGCAAGCAATATTTTGAAAAATATCCAGGAGACCATGAACTCCTTTGGGAAGTCGAAGGTGTTGGACACTGGTACCAGAGAATACCTGTCACCAGAGCATTACAGAGAGAGGCACTGAAAATTATAGGTGAGACTGTTTTCAATTTAAACACCATACAAGTCCAGACTAAAAAGCTATTTTTAATGGTGGTTGTGCCTTATAGTCTAGAATAGTAGTAGATGTAATGTGATCCATTTAGTAACAGAACCTCTTGTCTAAATTATTATTATATATTGACATTTGATTCACTAATAATATGGGGACCTAGAATAGTCCAGCTTGCTTTAGCAGCCCAGTAGGCATTGGTGGGTAAGAAATGGACACAGATTTCTAAGACAACTTAGTATACGTATCAGGGGATCAAAGATGCTCCCGATTTCATGCATCACTCCCTGATGTAATTAAATACAGATCCCTAAGACTCTTTATAATTACAAGGTCTTGTTGTAAGAAATTTGTAAAAGGAACATCTCATACCTAGTTCAGTATCCTTCTGGCCAGATTGTTTTTCACTGTTTTTCTATGAAAATCAGTATAAAGAATGTTACAATTAAAACCAAATAATGATTGGGTTACAATTTTTAAAATTCCTTTACATGCAGCAGTTTCTCAAAATGAGGCTAAAAGACCAATGTCTGGAGAATATGGTCTTGGATCTATTCCAGAAAATGAAGCGGGAACTGGAGACAATCGTTCTAGTGAGGTGCAGCTAACTGTAGGTATACTTTTATTTTTTTAAGGAAATAATTATTTTTCTTAAAAATAGATTCAGCTTGTATTTAAGTTCTTAAATGTTATAGTTCATTCAACAAACATAAAAAGCTGTAGTTTCAGATATAGTTACTCTTAACATTTTGGCATGTGTACCTAAAATTAGATATTATAATACGTGTATCTGTACTTCTATTCTTTTTTTGTTGCTTCTAACAGCTTTTCTCTGTTAATATAATATTATAAGCATTTTCCATGACATTACTGCTTAAAACATTTAGCAGCACATGTGCTATTATGTGTAAATACCACCATTTTCCCCCTTAATATAGGAAATTTAAGTTTTTTATGTTTATAAGTGCCCAGCAGCAAACACATTTATACATGCATCTTTGTGCATATATAATTATTTCCTTGTGCATATAAATCCCTAGAAGTTGACTTAGTAGTAAGAGAAAGGTTATGAAGTTATTGTGGAAAGTTTCAGGCCATATATGCTAGATATTTGTAGAATGTAATGCACTTTTCAAATACTAGGTATCTTGAATAGGAGAAGGACAGGTCTCATTACATTGAACGTCAGAAGACTTAGCAAGTTCTTTTCTAGAAATGATACTTTTTTGTACTTGATATACAATATAGATGCATTATTGGATTCTAGAAGTCTATTTTATGCAGAATTTTATTGTGATGGGAAATGTTAGTCATATTTGTTTTATATGTAGGTATTTGAGTATATTTTTAATAGGAATTGAATATGTGTGTGCATTAGTCAGCCAAAGGGGTTCTGAAGCAAAATACCAGAAATCTGTTGGCTTTTCTAAAGGGTATTTATTTGGGGCCAGCAGTAGCCCAGTGGATAGGGCGCCAGTACACCACATGGGAGGCCCCGGGTTTGGTTCCTGGGGACCTTTCCAGGTGGGCAGACTGCCTTGAGGGGGCAAGCCACTGTGGGCGGGGCAAAGCCAACATGGGCAGGGCAAAAAAGCCGCCATGGGCAGGGCAAAGCCGCCACGGGCAGGAGAAGTCACCCGCGAAACGGAAGCCGAGCCACCCGCGAAATGGAACATAGCCGCCCACAAGCGGGACAAGCCGCCTACATGGTGGGCCGACTCGGCACGTCGCCGCAATGGGGGGAGACAAAAAAGCAGACATAGAAGAACACACAGCAAGAGCAAGCAGAAAAGGGGGGATATGTAACAACAAATATATAAATAAAATTATTTTTTTTAAAAAAAGGTATTTATTTGGGGTAGAAGCTTACAGTTACCAGGCCCTAAAGCATAAGTTACTTTTCTCTCCAAAGTCTGTTGCCATGTGTTGGAGCAAGATGGCTGTCAACATTCAGCCTTCCTCTTCCTCTTAAGGCTCTGTGGTCCCAGCTTCTTCCAATATCAGCCCTAGGCTATCAGGCTGTCTAGGTTTTGCCTTTCTCCGTGGGGCTTGTTACTCTCTGGGCTCAGGCTTGCTTCTCTCCACAAGGTCAGCTGTGGACTATCAGGTGAATAGCTCGTCTCTCTTCCTGGGGCCTCTGCTGTGTCTGTGGAGTTGTCTCTGTTCCTCTTTGTTCTTTTCCTGTGTGTTTACTTTTTGGGCTCCAGCTTGAAACTCCAGCATCAGAACTAACTCTTTTGCTCTGCCATGTAGTTTTCTCTGTGAGTCCCTGCCCACTACTGATGTGGCCCAGTCAAAGCCTTACTCATTATTTAATCAAGTAAAAGTGAAACCTCTGAATCCAATATAATCTAATATGCCCAGAGGAACAAACCAGTTTACAAACATAATCCAATATCTATTTTTGAAATTCATAAACAATATCAAACTGTACAGTGTGTATAAATGTATATGCATTTTAGAAACCAAGTGCTTTGGGGAATTATTTGTGCTTTTTATTTCCTGTTTAAATTAGCATTAGAGTTAATAAATTTGAGTGAAAATTTTTGAAATATTTTAAAGGATAATATAACTAATATAATAACTACATATAAGGAGTTAGATTTTTGTTTTTATTTTTTCTACATTTGCAACTTCAGACTTCAAAATAAGCCTCTGTTCTGTTATATTACGATCCTACTTACTCATATATACTCAGATTCCTTTAGGATAAGCCAGATATAAAATCAAGGAAGAGTTTTCTGAGATAGAAAAACTTCTCTTCACATTCACGTAATGAGAATAATGATTTATTTTAATATTAAGTCAAATAATTTAAAATGTACAATTTCAGTGAGAATATATTTATGGCAGCATAAATTAAACTATTTCCATTTTAGAAATTAATGTTTTTATATTATTTTAATATTTTAATTAGTTCAAGGAAAATATTCCTTATATTAAACTATTTTGTAGCTCTTTTTTTTTTTATCAGTAACTACACAGGGAAGTAGTGTTGTTTTTTTTAACTACATGATTTATTCTCTAGGTGAAGGTACTTGTATTTGCTTCTTCCTATTTTTGTATATAAAACATTACATTTACTTTCTTACAATGCTGTTTGTACCTTTTATTTATGTTTTTTTTTTTTAAAGATTTATTTATTTTTATTACATATCTCCCCTCCCCCCTGCTGCGGGGACGCTCCAAGACTGGTCACTGCGCAGGCGTGGCTTTCCCCGCTTGTGGGTGACTTCTGCTTCCATCACGGCCGGCTTTCAGTTCCTGGGTGGCTGGCTGTGCTCCATTCGCGGGCGACCTGCCCTGCCCGTGGCGGCTTTTGCCTGTCCGTGGCAGCTTTTTGCCCTGCCCACGGCAGCTCTGGCCCGCCCATGGCAGCTTGCCATTCTCAAGGTGGTCTGCCCGCTAGGAGAGGTCCCCGGGAACCGAACCCGGGGCCTCCCATGTGGTATGCTGACGCACTATCCACTGGGCTATCCAGTCGGCCCCTTATTTATGTTTTTGATCTGCCTCTTATCCTTTTCTAATTAAGCCACAGGTTTCTCCAAGAAAGGATTTTTATCTTATCTTTCACAATTGTTCCCTGTTTGTTTGTGTTCTATAAATAGACCTTCTTGAGGTCCATGTGTTTATCATATTACAAGGTTTCAATAGTATGTGATGAATGATGACTGAATGGATGACAGTTACCTGCATATTTATATAATAAAGAAGGTATACTGGTAAGCATCCAGAGGTGAGATATGGATCTTATACATATGGGAGAATTAAGTGGTCCATTTTTTGAAACAGATAAGTAAAAAAATATACTACAGGGTAGTGATTGTCTTAATCTAGCATGGAGCAAGTGATGGGAGGCACATAGCAGTGTGAGACTGACTGCCGAGGACTAGAATATGTGAAATAGTGACTTAGCTGACTTTTAAAGGATGAGTGGCATTTTATGGAAAGGGTTGCCAGGGATTTCCAAAAAGGATAGCATGTAGAAAAACATGATGCTATGAAAGGAAATGGCATGTTTGGGGAACTGCAAAACGTTCAGTATGGCTGGAGCCCTGGGTGCCTCTTGGGAAATGGTACAAAATGAACCTGGAGAGCTAAAGAGGGGTCAAATTATGGAAGGCCATTTGGCAAGTTTGAGAATTTGTATTCCAAACAATGATAATAGTGTAAACCATTATGGGCCTTTTTTTTTTTTTTTTTTTTTTTTTTAAGCAAAGGATTGGCACAATTTGTGATTTAGAATCATCATTCTATCTATCATCAGGGTAGAGGGGATTGGAGGAAGCTATGTGATTAGATGGAGGTAATCCAGTGAGAAGGCTACTGGAATAGTTCAGGTTAAAGATGAAAAAGGCTGGAACTAAAGCAATGATAATATAGACTATAGGCAGTTTTGAGAGATTCTTTGGAGTTAAAATTGACAGGCTTTGTGATTCATTGATTGATTGACTGAAGAATAAAAAGTCATTACTGACTCAGTTTCTGGCTAGAATGACTCACTGAATTGTTATTGACTTTAGCCAAGATAGGGATTAATATTGGGGGAAGGCAAGAGTTCAGTTTGGGACATGTTGGATGTGAAATTGGAAACTCAAGTGAATATGAGGCTAGAATATTAGATGGCTTGATAACTTCTTAGGTTCATAATAAATGGATGCTATAATATAACCTTTTTATTAAGTAAAGTTTTTAAAATAAAAATTGATGAAATCGTGAATATAAAAGTGCTATTTGAAAACTATTTTTAAAAGTTTTTCTTTGAAGCTCTGAATGAAGTAGATCCATAGAAAGAAAAAGTGTTCTAAAACCGAATTTTAATCTCTATCTCTATTTTAGATTGATTCTCTAAAAGATACTTTTGCAAGCACTTCTGAAGGTAAGACATTGAACTGATTTCTCAGAATTAGGAATATGTATGTATATGTCACTTAGAGTAAGAGAATAGTTTTTCAACTCTAAAATTTAGATCTTGTTTCTAATGCCACCACTGCCACTGATTGTGCTGTGTGAATACACTGAGTTAGCTACTGGATCTCTCTTTTCCTTGTTTCTTTATCTTTTTTTTTTTTTTTAGATTTGTTTATTTTTATTCCCCCCACCCCGCTGTTTTGTGCTTGCTGCCTGCTCTCTGTATGTTCTTCTGTGTCTGTCTGCTTGTCTTCTCTTTAAGCAACACCGAGAACCAATTCTGGGACCTTCCAGAGTGGGAGAGAGGTGCTCAATCTCTTGTGCCCTTGTCTGCTGCGTCTCTTATTGTCTCTCCTCTGTGTCTCTCTTTGTCTCATCATCTTGCTGCGCCAGCTCTCTGCATAGGCCAGCATTCCATGCGGGCTAGCACTCATGCACAGGCCAGCTTGCCTTTCACCAGGAGGCCCCAGGAATTGAACCCTGGACCTCCTGTATGGTAGAAGAGAGCCCAGTCGCTTGAGCCACATCCATTTCCCTCTTTATCTTTAAAATTGGGAAAATAATGTTGTTTCAGTTTGTCAAAGTCTTCCAATGCAAAATACCAGAAATGGTTTGTTTTTTTATAATGGAATTTATTAAGTTAAAAGCTTACAGTTCTGAGGCTTGGAAAATGTCCAAATCTAGCATCCTCAGAGATGCTTTCTCACCAAAGGTTGACTGTAGGCAATCCTGATCTCCTGCCACATGGCAAGGCACAGTGGCAGCTCTGCTTGTCTCCCCCAGGCTCATTTTCTTCCCAAGTTCAGCTGTGGGCAGTCAGGCATATGGCTTATCTCTCCCCTTTCTTATGGGCCTTATCTCTTTTAGCCTCTTGGAGGCCTCTGTGCTATGCTGATTTCAGCTTCTCGGGGTTTCTGTGTGTGTCTCTGCTTTCAGGTCTCCGTTTATTAAGTAAGAGGATTAAGACCCTCCTGGGTTCCCTAAGCTAATCGAAGGCCTTTAACTGAAGTGATCTAGTCAGAAGTGCTTTACAGTGGGTTTACAGGCAGAGGAATGGGTTTGCTTTAAGAACAGGATTTTCTGGGGTCACAAAAGATTCAAACCACCATAAAAGTCTACCTTGTTTATTTCCCAAGACTACTGGGAGAGAATATATGTAAAAATGCAAAAAACACTTTGCAAAAGCTCAAGGTAACATGGAAATGTAAGGAATGAACTTTGACAGTTATTTCTTACTTTTAAAAATGCTCTGGCATTGTGTGGCATTGTGTAGCCTAACTTAAGTGATAGATAGCTCTTGTTTTTCTGCACATTTTAATAGGCAATCCTTTGAATACATAATTAAATGCAATTTTGTTATTTTTTTCTCAGGTCATGATAAAACACCTGTTTCTACTCGTACTAGAAGCAGTCATCTAAAGCGGCCAAAGATTGGAAAGAGGTTTCAGGATTCTGAATTTAGTAGTTCTCAAGGTGAAGATGAAAAGACTCCCCAGACTTCACCTACAGGTTCACTACACAAGTAAAGTATTATTTATTTTACTCTCATTTTGTTTATTCTTATTTTCATATTAATATACTTGATATATAAGGTGGAGGCTATTATTTACATTGTTGGTGTAGCAAATGACCTTGTAGTAGGAGTTTGTATTTGAATTCTTCTACAAGATTATTGGCCATACTTTCCAGTGGTGTCAATATACCTTGACAGTGTTGTGGATGTAGCTTAGTGTTGCCTGCTTCCCATGTATGAGGTCCTGGGTTCAATTCCCAGTACCTCCAAAAAAAAAATATACCTTTGCATTGTTTGTTTGTTTTTTTTTTTTTTAAATAGGGAGAAGTTGCTAGTAAGAGAGTGGAATAAACTCATTGTTGATCTCTCATCCTAATGATGAGTGAAAATCTGATATTCTAGTGATTATACTATCCCAAATAAGTCATTATCCCCAACTTTGAATTTAATGGTAACTATGGTTTTTAATACTGTTGAAGTTTAGTCAGTTTTTAAGAAATGCTCAATTTTAGTGTATTCATTTTATTGGGCTGTTGGATATTATTTATAAATTAATGGTAACCGTAAATGGTGTGGTCAATTAATCCAGGAACTTATCAATAGGAACACTTGGGTCAAATCTTTATCCTCTTAATTTTTTTTTTTTAGCTTTTTTTTAAAAGTGAAGTTTATCATTCATACATGAACATCCATAAACGGTAAGTATATAGTATAAATGGTGAACTTACAAAACAAACATGCATATCATCATACAGGGCTCCCATACATTACCCCACCACCAATGCCAGCAATGTTGTGAAAATGTTGTGACAAACTATGAAAGAGCATCATCACAACATTACTACTCATTATAGCCCATATCTTATATTATATTAGTATTATATACTTGTTATAGTTCTTGAGAGAATGTTCTTATATTTGTTCTTTTAACCACAGTCCAACTTCCACTACAGGATTCGTTGTGTTATACAGTCCCATGCTTTGTATATAGTCCATTCAGAGTATACGCAGTGGCTCTCATTTTCTCATTAGGACTGTCCCAGGTAAACTGGGAAGTAAGCTCCTTGTGATAGAGTAAGATCCAATAAGATATGGATAGAATAAAATAACAGTCTATCTTATGTAATTGTTAAGATGGTGATGTTATTATTTGAACTGGAGAATAAGCAAACAAGTTTAAGTTTGTAAAAATGTTGGTTTTGGACCTGTAAAATCTGAAATTTTTGACTAAACAATATTTTGTTGATTCCCTGAAGTGTTACTTCAAGAAAGGATTTCTGAAATTTTATATTTATCATTAATAAAACACGTAAAATTGGTTTTCTTTTATTACTAGGTTGGAGTCTACCGCACGCACATCAGAGAGCTCAGAAGAATTCCTGGAAGAAGAACCTGAAGACAGTGTGATTGAATTTGAAGATGAAAACAGTGAGAAAGATGTACGGCCAGCACTGGAAACCCAGTCACACCTGGAGAAGCGAGATGGTGATAAGGTATGAGAATTACTTATTAAATAAAATGAATTATACACATATCTGTACCTGCAGCAGCGCAGCACAGAAACTTTTGATGGTTCTCTATGGTTTAGAAAATTAAGTGTACCACCTTGGCATTTAAGGCCTTACATGATCAGACCCCTATCTTATTAAATCAAATAAAATGAATATACTTGCCTGGAGAAGCAATATGGTGAAAAGATAGGAGATCACTTCTTAAATAAAATGAAAAAAAATAAACTAGGTTTTAGCTTTCTTACTCATAAATTGTTAGAAAAATATAGTAATATATTTTAGAGTCAGTAGAAATGGTTTAGAGTTAAAATATATATATATATCTACTTATAATTTTATATTTCAAACTAATCAAGTTTGAAAAGTTTGACTTAACAAAGGTAAACTATGGACGTTTAAGTAGTAAGGACCCTCAGTGCACTTAAAATATATAAATTAATTTGTGAAATTAAAGACACATAAGAAGAAACACAAATTATTTGACTTAGGTCCACCTTACAGAACCAATTATAGAGGGCCTTCAGGTCCAGTGAGCCCTCGATTGCACCCCTATTTTGGCAAAAGGACAGGAATTAGTAATCCAGGAAAAAAATTTTGGACTCAATTGATCTTGGAAATTCCTGGAAAAATAGCTACACTGTACATACATTCAAGTGTTTACTTCTTTTTTTTTCTTTTTACTTCTTCTCTATCCATATCGAGTCATTTTTTCAATATCTTCAAACTTACCATAATTTAATTTATTCTTTTGTGTATACTTAGGTTTCTTAAAAAATATTTTAAATGGAGTCCCTTGCAGGCCTGTTTTCCACGCCTGCCAGCTGCTCTCCAGTCGTGCACCTGGGGTTCCTCTTCTCTGAGGGGCGTCAGAATCTCCAGGGCCCGAGGATGAGACTTGTGTAGTGGGAAAAGCACTTTCAACGTTAGGATCATTTTATTTTATTTTTTTTCAAACACGGTATTTTTTGAAATTCAAATAGCGTTAAAAAACATTGTAGAAAGGAGGAGCCAAGATGGCGGCAGAGTGAGGAGCTCCTGGAGTCTGCTCGTGCTACAGGGCAGTTGGTAATCACCCCAAGCTATCTAATGTACCTGTTCGGGGGCCCCAGGAGACCAGGAGAGTCTCCTGCAACATCCTTAAGTATGGAAGGAGGAGATGCCCCATCTGCAGAGAGGATTTGTGAGTAGAGCCCTCCATGCCATGGAGGTTGGTGCCCATGGCGCAAGCCA